>JARBEQ010244688.1:0-11678 GCA_030265355.1 Tritonia tetraquetra | reverse complement strand
TCTAAATCCACTCTGTTTGTCGGTGTTCTATCCATTGATGTATTGTTTACCACTAGTCTAAATCCACTCTGTTTGTCGGTGTTCTTTCGTCTTGCTTTATATCTTAGCACCTGAGAGTAGTAATGACTGGGGATGTTCGTGGTCGAGTGGTCAAGTCACTCACATCTGGACACTGGGTTTTTACTCTGGTCCCATCATATGTTTCAAGGGGTAAACAAGGCTGTCACACATTGTTTCCTTGTTTATTCATATTATTATCGTCAATGCTTCATTTTTATTATATTGATATTACATAATTTTCAAGGCCCTGGAAATTATGTGTCATGAACTGCCTTCGATATAACCTTTTTGTCTTGAAAAGAGACCTACCGTTTTTAGTAATGACATCAATGGATCTGTGCCATTTTGTTGGGAAGCAGGAAAGACAATGTCATTGTCTCCTTTGACTAATAATTATCATTCATATTGACGCTCTGTCAGTCACTAAGATTCACAGAGTCTCTCTAGAATTTCAAGCAAAGATAACAAGCATGCAAATGTGATTGCATTACATCAATAGAAAATCAAAAAGTTTCAAGGATTGTCTGTAGATAAAGAAAATGTTATTATTTTTTATTTTTGACACACTAGGATGAACCTATTACAATTCAAGTAGAGGTGGAGCCATCCTTTGTCGGCATTGGTCCATATCATGTGGCTGTCGGTATGAATAACAGAGCCTGGTTTTACCTGTTAGGGGACTATGGTAGGTATTGACTTGTAAAATCATTAGTGTTGTGGTAATATTGATATTGGTTGTATTTGTGTTCTATCAACATTTGCGCATTGGTGAAGAAAGTGACACACTGCTCTCTTGTCCCTACCTCAGATTTAGGCAGTTTGGAAAAAAAGAAATTATGCACTTCTCATTTCTTTGATTAAACTGACCAGGTTGGTTGCATTGAAATTGTGAATATATATTTATAAGTTTTAATTAAAAATGATTAAGACACAAATGCATTTAGATGGTTTTTTTAAGATATAGAAATAGGATTCTGTCGTCTTATCGTTTTAAACAAAGAATATTTCTCCTCTTGTTGTGACGTTGTTTGGAGAATATTTGCTGGTCTAAGCGCCAAGCTTTTCAAATATAGGTTTAGATGGTACAGCAGTGAAATATTTTATAATATTTTTTTTATCTTCTTTATTTACAATGTATTCAACAACAGATAATGAACATAAAAAAATAAGGAGTGTGATTGTATTCATGTGTTCACATTTAAAGGTTGAGAAGTTTCTGTCATGTTCATCACGATTATTGACTGTTTCACCACAGGTCCTGAAAAGTTGAAAGAAAGCCGAGATTACCTTGGAACTGTCCAAAATATTTTCATTAATGCTGACTATGCAGCTGTCAGTTTTGAGGGAAAGATCCAACTCCACATGGTAATAATGTCTCCCCTTGAATCCTTGAGTTTTCACACTATATAACTATAGATAAGAGAGAGTTATAGTGAGAATTGTTACAACATTATAAGAAAAGACTTCATTTCTGTTTTCAATCTTGAGGTTAGATAGTGTTGCGTCATTTAGTCATCCAGTTCAAAGCACTGTGTTCACTTATTGATTGTTATTGATGGTTAAGATATTTTTCTGTGCTTTTCAAGTTGTTCTGTCGCAATGCATGGATTTGATTGTTGTTGTACAGATTGAAGGAGAAGCTGCGGCAACAAGTGATGAACGGGAATCCCGACTATTTCCTGACCAAGATCAAAAGAGTTGCTCTATCACAACCCATGCTTTGACTCCAGATTTTTTGATTTATGGAACATCAGTGAGTACAGATTGTTGTACGTCTTAATTGATAAACATTTCCATTATACATGTTTTCTGTGTCATGATGGAAGCAAGTTTTATTGTAGAATTTGTAATGCAATGGTACAGAATATGTACAACTTATGTTGGCACTAATTATTGGTGGCATGAGTTATAACGATCTGACACCGAAAAGTAAATCAGGAAATGATAACGAGAGAAAGAAAGCAATGATAGGCGAATAATCAAATTTACGGTTTTTATGTTTAGCTATGATATAAACATTGGGATTGTGTATCTAATTGGGGATATGATATATTCAGTTGTATAATAGTTTTGTTATATTATTGTTGTTGTTTTTTTCTCAGATCGGTGGTATTCACTTCTTCTATATTGAAGACTGGAGCTTTGTTCAGGAGCATCGGCATGTCACCGGGATAAGGAAAATTTTCCCTGACACGACTGGCTCACATCTCATCTTTGTGGATGAAAAGAGTGATGGCTATGTGTACAGTCCTGTAAGAAGATTTGATGATGTGACCTTTCACCCTTGGAGTTTGTTTCATTTTGTTATTGATATTTAGGGACTCTTGAAAATTATATTCATTGCTTTTGCTAAAGATTAAAAAAAACAACGTTTGAAAAGAAGTATGGATGCATTGTCGTGAAAACCTTCATGTATTTAACTGGACATAATATCTTTGATGTATACAACTGGACATAATTGTATATAACATAGACAAGGGACCTTCTGCTTTTTGCTCTATCTAAGAAAGGTATTTTTCCATCTACACTGCCTGAAGATTTGGGCTACAAGTGTTTATCACTGGGTTCATAGTACATCTGAAAAAGACCTTTATTGTACAGTGTTGTCTGATGGATTCAAATTCAGCCCGCTTGGTACTGTGTCACTTTACAAGGCTGTCCATTGTTTATATCCAGCTGTTGAGATGAATAAGGAAATGATAATCATTTGACTGTGCTATATTATTTGAATGTGTATTTATCCCAGGAATTAAACAATATTAAATTATTGCCAATCACATAGTTCCGTATTATTGGCAATGAAATATTTTCGTATTTTTTATCTATCCAGGCAGACGATACAGTTATCAGCATTCCTGATTTTTCACCAACAGTCCAAGGAATCTTGTGGGAAAATTGGCCAATGGACAGGGTAAGACATTTTCAAAACTATTCCTACTAGTATTAACCATATAAACATTCTCCTCTATTATCCAATAAAAAAGATTTATTCATTTTTTGTCACATATGCTTCCCGTCTAGAATTCTCAAACTTCTTTTTGTTTTCTATGTCCCAACGTTTTGTTTAGGGTGTTTATTTGAACAATTTTGGTCTTTTAACGTCCCAAAGCAGTGATGGCATGGCATACGTGACACCAGTACCCTAAAAACGATGCATTGCTGAACAGAGATGGAAATCGTGTGGATTCAAGAATTTTAGACCAGTATTGATCATCTCATTGTTTGTGTCCATAACTTTATAAACACTTAAGCGTACACTGAGCAGTATTAATCATAAAAAAGAATAATGGTTGTTAGCCTGGGGTCACTGATCTGCTATAGATATAAATTAAAGAATTAGAGTAACTACTTGAGATGGGACACCATGGTAAAATGTTGACATATCTGCTTATTTCACTCTGTTATCTGTATTTATATTTTTCTGCCTTACAGGATGTTTTTGTTGCCTTTGATGCCGAGAAGATCTACACCTATGTGTACTGCAAGGACTCTGTCAATGGTAGGCAAGAGTTGTCTTTCACAGGTCCAACGTACAGGTATAGTCAGCAGCAGCTGCAACAAGAAGAAGAACTGAGCTCAAGTAAGCTGAGAATCCTATTCCATGCTGCACTGCTGACCTTTAGAGATGCTGTGACCCTTAACCTGCACAATTGATTTGTTTTACAGCACTGGGCAATTTCTTTAAGAAGAAAGTAGAGACTGTGAAAGAATAATTTTCTTTGAGGAACAAATTTTTAACACAAATTCTACAGCAAGATTGAGGAAGCAAAAGAGAATATAACATGTCTCAAATTTGTGAAACAATTGCTATTACAAGGAATGTAACATTGAGAAGACAATTACTTTAACATTTTTAAATCATGGGTTTTAAAAAAATACTTATCTGTTTATTTGAAATATTGATTTGTTAAAGAGCCTGGACATTTATGATGAGATCTTAATTTCATTGAAATCATTTAAGGTCATTAGGGAAATCACTAAAATTTTATAACGAAGAAACTACCTACATACCTACATAATTTCATTTATATTTTCCATCAGTGCTTCTCAGTTAAACATCTTTCTATCGACCGACAGTCATTCTACGAATATAATTTATAAAATAGTTTGAGACCTGTTGCCAAGGCCACGTTGACGTAGGGATACAATTTGTTACGAGAGTTAACAGTAAGGACCTCCTGCACTTTTCCCTTTTTTTATTAGCAATTTGACCGTTTTACCCCTTTCCTTCAACCCTCTGCCATTTTGCATAGTTGTCCTATGTTGAAAAAAAAGATAACCAACCCCAAATCCCAACCCTTTTTGACTTGATGAGTGAATTAACCATAATTTGGTTCCATAATTTGGTTCCTTTTTCTGTAAGTTTTATCATATTGACCCCTCCAAATAGTAATTGTAAGTGATTATTGTATGATGGATCTAATCATAGTATTTTCTGGTGAAAATGGTATGTTGAAATGACGTCTGTTAAAAAGTAAGCATTCCTGATTTATTTTACCCCCCCATCAGTTATTGTGAAAAAGATAATATGGACAGGTAGTCAATTTTATAAGTGTTCATCTCATATGACATCCTAAGATAAATCTACTGCTGGGTTTCAAAACATATTTTTCTGCCTAACACCCAATGAAAGAAAAATCAACAGGCTCTTGTAAGTTGACACGAAAATTTGGTCATAGCTTTTTTTTTTTTCATATTAACAATTTAATGTAGCTGATTTTTTGGGTGTTTGTTTGTTTTTTTTTTGTTTTTTTTTAAGTTTTAGGATTTTATAACGAACGTTATAACTTAGGCAATGTAAATTGTTACTCATTAGGGTTGATAAGAATTATTGACTTGTAATTTTATTTTCTATTTGTCCATTCTACTTATCCATATCTATTAATTGATGTGTCATGTCAGTGATTAGTTTACATAGAATGATTTAATTATATTGTACAAAATCTATATTATAGCAAAACAACAATTGCTTTTAGAAAATGCAGAAACAAATTATACAGATTATATTTTTCTTATTCCGGAAGTCTTCTATGGTTTTAAAGATGAATCTGTGACATGTTGTTCCCCTACACTTACTCATTATAACGTTGTAGAATTTCTAGATTACAAATGGCCAAGATTCAACATGCACCCTTTTCATGTTTAGTGTACGATTTGACATCAGTTATGTTTTCATGTGATAGCGTTTCATAATCAAAGATAAATACATTTAATACCACTGATATTATCAGCATCTTAAAAAAAATGTGTTCATGTTTTGTAGCTCTCCAAAATGATAGTGTGGTATAATTATTTCTAATTGCCAGGCATGCCACCCAACCAGGAACAGTTTGGAAGAGTTTTGTAGTCTTATTACATTTATTACATTTTCTTCTATCAGGCAGTAAGGTTGTATTTGTTGGAGCTTCTAAGTTGCCGTATGCTCAGATCCCAGTCTTGTTGTACAATGGGGAGATAACTCTTCAGACATCTAACGGCAAACTGGCAACCATTCTCCTGTCCACTCACACACACGTGTTCAGTGAAAACCCCACAGAGTTGCCTCCAGAGGAAGTATGTTTTCATTCAGACTCTCGAGTAAATTAATGAATACCCTTTTGTAGCATTGGAATGCTTGTGTGTATTGAGAATTTTACCAGAATGATTTGAAGATGTTTACTATCCTTAAAGCTTACCTTGTAAATTGTTTTTAAGATTTATCTTCTCATTTTGGTGCCCAAACCAAATCTCAAATAATGTCGAAATCCTGATTTGTAAAATGAAGCAGAAAAATTAGGACAATATTTGATATTTTAGAATTAATGTATGGATACGTTGTTGCTTTGACTTTCAACAAAAATCTAAGTTTTTTTCTGTTTACTTTTACCTTGAACAGTTGAAGGTTGCAGCCAAACAATGTATGGGTTTGAGAAGGTTTGTCTTTACATTTTATTCATTTTTCTACTTTTTTCTTTTCCAAGTCCTTAATGTTTGGAGGCCGGATTTGGTAGGATATAAACCTTGCGCCGAAAGGTACTAAAAGGTTATTGATAAAGAAAGAAAAAGAAAGAGAAAGATTTGGTAGTATATCTTTTTCTTTTTCTACTTTTCTTAAAAGAAACAATCATCTACTTATCAGCTCTATCTGGCCATCATTGTTTTAATGTGCTTTTCTTTCAACTAAGAAAACAGATTTGTTAGGATTGATCATGAGGCTAACACTAAAGTTGCTTTCGCTTATGAAATAATAAAAGTAATTCTTTATAATGTATATAATCTGTCATGTTTCCCATTGAACAGATTTAAGGATGCCTGGATCTATTGTCACATTTTAAGATCCAAAGAAATTTGGGAAGAATTTGGTAGAGTGGCGCTGGAGAACATGGAATTGGACTTTGGTAAGTTGTGAGGTTAGCTTTGAATCTCATTTATATTGACAGGCAAAAGGCTCTTTCATTTTGGGTGGGGTTTTTTACATGCATATATTGTCAACACCCAGGTACTGAAAGGTAAATTTTGAAAACAATAATGAAAAAAAGAAAGATATTATCAGCTGCTGTTAAAATTTTATTATTTTAGTATGGATATCCTGAGGAATTGAAAAAATTCAAGTAAATTTGGACAAGCGAGTGATTAGCCCACCATGCCAGATGAAGCTCTTCACTGGCCCTTTGTCTACATGGGTTTCATTAATGACATTTCTGAAGGAAGAAGTGTTGTGTTCAATATAAGTGTTCATAAATTCACTCGGTTTTTAGTTTAAAGAAAATTTGTTTTTATTTCTCCAGCTATCCGTGTGTACAGACAGATAGGAGATGTGGGAATGGTGTCGTCACTGGATAAGATCAAGGTAATTACTGAGTTACGGCCCTTGGATAGCCTGACCTATTTCCTCTTTGTGCCTTTTATTTCCCATTTTATACCACAATAAACGCGGGGGGGGGGGGAAATATAGTTTTATGTTATTAATAGTTTAGAATGAACGTGTATTATATTATGGGTGCTTTGTAGTGTAGTGGTAACACTTTTGCTTCATAAGCAGGAGGTATTGGGTTCAAATCCTAGTGGCGAAGTAGCCAAGGGATTTTTTCCTTTGAACTTTCTCAAGTTTTTATGGCCCTGTGGATTTCTCATGGAATCAAGTGCTGTTGGAGAGTGACTATATATCGGAGGTATTGCCTTTGATATGACCTTTGACTTATACTAACAACTTTTTAAAAATCCAATATTTGCATATGATGTATGATTAGAATAACACATCTATATCTAGATATTGTCTCCATGTTTTCATTAGATGACCGAAGACAAAAACCAGCTGTGTGGTTACATTGCCATGTTTTTGGGGGATTTTAATCGAGCTCAAGATCTATTTTTGGCATCACAATACCCTTTGGCTGCTTTAGAGGTAAAGTTTGGATGAATTGTTACTTTTGGAAATACATGTGTTAATTCTCTCATATGATATGTTGTCAGTGTAATTCTTCAAATGCACCCAACAGGAACGGTTAAAACACATTCCTCCCCTTATTTCGGCTTAAGACATATCCCTCATATGCTACGCATAGAGAGCCTTGTCCAATAGAAAATACTTTTGTAATTGTCGGCTTATCCCTTTGGTGCCTACACTTGCCACCCAGAACCACACTCACAGTCTGGCCTTGCCACCCAGAACCACACTCACAGTCTGGCCTTGCCACCCAAAACCACACTCACAGTCTGGCCTTCTTCTTCTTCTTCCGTTAATTTGCAGACCACCTCTGGTGTATTGTCGCAAAATGATATACATAATACAAGTCTAATCTAAACATGAAAACACTGAACAAAGGATACAAGGGCTTGCCCGATGAAAATGAGCATTCTCAATTGGTGCTACACAATTGGCTATAACTTTTTTAATTATCCAGGAATTCTTACCAAATTTGGACAGGATAATCCTAAAGGCCTGGCTAGTTGACAGAGCCATGATTGCCAGGATCCACCCACTTCTGATCACGTTGATTTGGTGTTGAAATAGTTGGGTGATGCCCTCTTTGAACACGGCTACCTCTTCCCCTGCATCGGGCCTTTGTAGGGGTTTGGGAATGAGAAATGTTCCAATCTCATGGCCAGAGCTAGTGCTTGGTTAGTTTAGATCAGAAACATTGTCAATTGTCAATTATTGAGTTTGACATGCTTGTAGATTTATCTGAATCTCTACCTTCATCTCCCGATGACCTTGTCTCACTCAAAGAATCGATCGTAACTTCCATTATCACTTTGTCAGAAGTAAATGTTCTTTTTCATGACATTTTTGTTCAAAAAGTCGATCAATGATTCACTATTTGAAAAAGGAACATTTTGCAAGTTGCGTATTTCATGGAAGCAGAGTTATTCACTGTTTTGTATGGTAGTTTCGTAGTTTGGTAGTAACGTAGCCCGGCACGAAGGGCTAATTACACTTATAGACGTAGCACATCCCGAATGAGTTAACGCATGACTTGGTCACAGTTTTATGAAGCTCTAAATGCTCGGGTCAAGAATAAAGAGTGTACAAATCAAGGTTTTCTGCTAGTGCGATGACGTACATCTGACATACACGGTTATAGAATAATTCGTTTTTTGCCTTTCCTGTAAACTTTTACTTTCGCTGTTAAAGAATTTCATCATTTCAAGATCTGGTGGTTAGATTGTTATTTGATCAAACAAGATAAGACTAAGTGTTGTGGTTGACTGGAATTACAAGTATCGCTCTAACATATTTTATCATTTTATTTGCCATTTCTAGATGAGACGTGACCTCCTTCATTGGGACAGTGCGTTACAGCTTGCCAAAGCGTTGGCACCCGGACAGATTCCCTACATTTCAAGAGAATACGCTCAACAGCTGGAGTTCACAGGGGACTACATGAATGCCCTGTCTCACTACGAGAAGGGAATTACCCAGAGTGAGACGGAGAGAGAGCATGATGAAGTCTGTGCTGCGGGAATTGCTCGTATGTCCATAAGGGTTGGGGATATTAGGCGGTGAGTATTTTATGATGTCGTTACTATTTATAGGCGAAAAAATTATCTACAAGTTATTACTAGGGTGTAATACGATTCTCATGTCATTCAAGGTTTTTGATACAGAAGAAGGACAGTATATCGTTCTTTGGTTAGTAAATATGATTTAGTTTTTTTGGTCATAATTTGATTGTTTCCCCTCTTGTTTCTCAGGGGTGTTTCAATGGCTACGAAAATGCCTGGAAAGATCTTGAAGAAAGATTGTGCCGCAATATTGGAGAGTATGAAGGTAAAAAAAATCATCACTTTTTATATTGAAAAATCATGTAAATTAGAGATAAAACTGATTAATTATATAATTTGTGAACACATAAACGTCCATTGACCTTTGACATGAATGGATTGAAAAATGAGATTTTATTTTTCTCCTGTCCTTGCAGCAATGGAGTGAAGCAGCCCAGCTGTATGAACAAGGCCAGTACTATGACAAAGCAGCCTCTGTGTACATCCGATGCAAAAACTGGTATGGGCATGATGCATGTATTTTCAATTTCGAGTATAATGACGTTGATAAAACCTGAATTTGATAGCTGGTTACATTTGTTTTATTTTCCAGAGAAGTGAAATAGGACATTTCAAGCAGTGGCTACAAACACAATAGCAATAGATACTAACAAGAATGTCTTTTGTCCACGATCAGAAATGAATATGAAGCAGTCAACAAATGAGGTCATATATTATAACAAACACTAAATATCAAGTTCAATGGCAATCTTTTGATAACATCATAAAAAGTGCTTTGAAAAATTATTTTCTGCAATGCATATAGGCATGTTGACGGCTGCTTGCAAAATTTGACTCGGTCAATTAAAAAAAATTTAGTTATTATGTGAGCATTAACTTTGAGTCATGCATTATTACCGCAAAAACTGTGCTAGTCGTAGCTTTAAGTGTGTGAGTGCAATTTCTATAAAACAGTAAGAGTGATCAAGCCTGTCTCTATAGAAGTTATTTTGTGACTTGATCAATTGTTGCAAGCAGTCGTGGATATGGTGACACTAATCAAACTATTTACTGGAATGAACAGTCATACAAAATTATGCTGTTTTTAATCTTGTCATATTTTGCTCCAAATTTTTTCCTTACTACGAAATGATCAGAGAGATGTTGAAACTTATCTTCAAGAGATTTTAATTCCTATATCCCGTTTGTTTGTAGGGGTAAAGTTGGTGAGCTGTTAACCAAGATCACTTCTCCAAAGATCCATGCTCAATACGCCAAGGCGAAGGAGGCTGATGGTCGTTACAAGGAAGCAGCAGAGGCCTACAAGATGGCTAAGGAGTGGGACAACGTCATAAGGTCTTCATTCTTTCTTCATCATTCCTTTTGATTTCAAGATCAAATATACACTCTTGTTGCTTGATTTCAAACAAAAATGAATATCTTTCACTCTTCCTTCGTTGTATTCCAAGTTAAATTTTTGTGTCTGGGCCCATCACCCGCAATAGAAGTGGGTTGAGAGTAAGGGATGCAAAGAAATAGTTTGAGGGACCAAGGGTCACAACATTTTAAAAATGATCAAATGAATGTAATATTTGATTTTTACGATGTGACTTGGACACAGAAAGTTATTTGTTTAACATGATCTAATAGAGGCAAGAAGATAAAATGTAAAAGTTTTTAGATCTAAATATTTGTTTAATTCCCAGAATCAACCTCGACCATCTGCAAAATCCCGAAGAAGCTGTAAACATTGTGAGAGAAACTCAGTCCGTGGAGGGAGCCAAAATGGTGGCCAGGTAACAAATGGAACAAGATTAATGAAAGTTGTGAATCACACTATTTAAAAAGTTGTATATTTTGGGCCCCAAAAAATGTTAAGTATAAATCTTTTAAGATAATGCTTAACACTGACTGTGCAGCATATTATTACACTGAAAAGGATCAAAGCAGGGACTGAGATGTGTAAAGAGTATGTCATCGCTATCGCAAGCAAACCAAGGAACTGAGTTTTCCCCAAACTGATGAAAATTGATGAGGGTTTGTGATGATGTCAAGGCTATTCAAATGAACAAATAAGAACATGAGAAATAGAACACAAGCACTCCACACATGTCTTCCCTGTTTTGTTGTTATATCATTTTTATCTCTCCTGTAAAAAGAACCATGACAGACGTGAGTGGTTTGCTCGCTTCGCCCACGATGTGTTAGTTTCACCCTCTCTACTTAGTGATGAGAAGTGTTTTATGATGTCATTTTGTTGTGGAGACCAGTCTGGATAAATTGAATTGTTTCAATGGTTCACGTCATTCATTACTTTTCCTCTTTTTATTTGAAAGGTTTTTCCAGCGCCTCAACGACTACGGCTCCGCCATTCAGTTCCTGGTCATGTCACATTGTAATGACGAGGCCTTCCAACTGGCACAGCAACACCGGCAAATGGAAATCTATGCAGATATTATTGGTATGCTTCAATCACTTCCTTGTGTTTACACCTTTAAGCCCTACTAAATCCCATAGAAAGGAGAGTAAATCCTATAGAAAGGAGAGTAAATTCCATAGAAAGGAGAGTAAATCCTTTAGAAAGGAGAGTAAATTCCATAGAAAGGAGAGTAAATCCTATAGAAAGGAGAGTAAATTCCATAGAAAGGAGAGTA
>JARBEQ010244677.1:0-11680 GCA_030265355.1 Tritonia tetraquetra | reverse complement strand
GTCGCTGCCGGGATTCGAACCCGGTACCTTTCGCTTCAGAGGCGAGAACCGTACCTCTGTGCCACTGGGACCCCCTTGTTTTATGGGCAATAGTCTTAATTCATAATCGCACCAATAGCGGGATATCATAACTTCCAAAGGATTTAAAAAACAGGGCTGTAGAACCTGAAACATTCTATCGCCCTGTTTTTTTTTATCCTTAGGAAGTTATTCGATTTTTACTTACTTTTTTACACTTTGGTCCATAACTTCTAGCAGCGCTCATTTTATTGTATATCTTTTCACTTTTAGGGTGGTAGCTATGCATCCGAGAGTCACACCAACAGTGGGACCTCATATGATGATGAGGGTTATGTCCAGCTCAAGACTATTTCCACGAATAATCTCAACAGTCAAAGCTCTGTTTTTATAGGAGTTTGGGCTGTCAATGGGGTAGGTTGTTTTTATACAATTAACTCTCTAGATTTCATGCTTCTAAGGCTTGCATTAGACAGGATAAGCCAGGCTATGCCATGACATCTTGTCCGAAATGATAACAATTAAAATAGAAAAAGTGTTTACACTGGTTCAGTCTAGATGCTTGCTTTAGATTAATTGTTAGCAAGTCAAGGTCAAGTGAGGCAAACAGAGTGAACCAACAACAAAGAACACAGGAGATCATAGTAGCAATTTTCCATATGAGCCATCAGTGCTTAACCCAGTTTTAGTAGCACAAAGCTGACAAGTGACGATTCATCTTTTTCTGGATTGGCTGGTCCAGAATAGATTTTCTTGCCCAAAGAAAATAGTGAAGTGCATGGAGAAGGACTCTAATCCATGACCCTCGCCATGGAAGATTATTTTCTTTGGCAAAAAACATCGTGCTGATTGCCTTATTTGATCCAGTAGTAGAAATAAGAGTCTGGAAAGGTATTTGTGTCGCTTGTCTGCCTCATGACACCGAATCAAAGTTAATCACTGCCACTCAGAGACTATAGGTTCCTCAAGACATACTTTGATTACTTTTAGTTGCAGTTTGTGAGTTTTTTACATTTTTACTTTTTTTTTTTAATTTCTTGTATATGAATATAGGTGGGTCTGAAAAGTCAAGCTCTTCATCATGAGTTTTACCTGACTGGCGGAAATTTAGTACTGAGGCGTCGCTGCTCTAGCTACAATTGTCAAGGTCACTGCGTTTGTGCTATTCAAGACCAGACTTGCTCTGCTGCTTCCGGTTGTTCTGACATTTCAGGAGGTAATTGATCTGACATACTTTGTTGTGTTATGTATCAATAATTGACTTACTTAGAGAGGGAACAGGAACAGAGCATGTAGGAAGAGAAGTATAGGCTGAGATAAAGAATAAAAAAATAAAGAGAAAGAGATATAGAGAGACAGAGAGAGAAGGAGGGAGGGAGGGAAAAAGAAAGAGAGAGATGTGAAAAAGAGAGGTAAAAAGAGAGAGAGATATAGAAAAAAACTGGAAGAATTTGCCACGTTGGGCTATTTAATTGGTTAAAATACTTCATAAAAATACCAGTGAATTGGGCTCAGAAACTGAGGTGTATATCTAATTGTGAAAACAGGATTTATCAACTTCAATTTAATTTCATGGCTTTCAGGAAAAGGAATGTGAATGGGTGAAGTGTGGCAAGTCACTATAGGAGGGAATGTCCATAGTGTAGTGGTAAAGTCATTTGCCTCTGGATGAGGTCTGGGGTTCAAATCCCAATTATGCAGGATGTTTTCACAGGAGCTTTCAGGGTTTTCATGGCCCTCCTCTGGAGATTCATGTGGAATCTTCAAATTCTTTTCAAACTGCTTCTGATTATGACTGTTTTGTATGCAAAAGGTCATTAAGCAAAAAACTTAAGACCTCTTTTTTAGAGAAAACAGCAGCACTTCTTACTAATCCATACTGTTTCTCTGGATTGTCCTATTACATGTAATGGACTAGATACACTTAATGATTTCCATCTTTTTTTTCTGGTATAAAAGTAACAGTTTTTAGGTATTGTTCTCACATAGTTTGAAATTTTAACTTTAGCATTGTGACATGAAGTTATTTATATAAGTTTGTTTACTTAAGTTTCTTCTATTATTTTTTCTCTCAAATTTGATTGACAGGATCGCCAACCCACGACCAGGTTACTGTAGAAGATGTGTCTGATTTGACGTTTGGCACAGGGTCAGACAGTTGGGGTCCTTCCAGAACATATCTGGCAGCTCAATGGTCCATCACAACAACTCAAGGTCTCTCTGTGCTCAGGTAGGCAGAAAGCAAGTCAAGGCAATAGTTCAGTTTGTATGTCAGTGTTTGCTTTTTACATTATATTGTATGTCCTTGGAAACCTTGATGAGTGCATTACCCAATTTCTGTAGTGAATAAGTGACAATGTGTCACTTTCTGGATAGGTAGCTAATCTATTACAGATTATCTTCCAAGCTCTCACCGTTGCCATGGAAGTTAGCTGCGTTATCCACTCAGCCATCTCACCTCCTTGGGGTTTTGTTAAAAGTATGACAATATCAATTTCATATAAAAAGTAGATAACACTTCGAATTTGAAAAAAGATGAAAATTGCATGTTGATACTAATAAAAGTTTTGAAATGTAGAATAAAGAAGCTTTTTCAACAAGTCTTTCAATGTTTTTCATGCCAGGTATGAAGTCTCTGCTGGCCAATCCAGTAGCAGCAGTCCCACTGGCATCTACTCAGGTGGTGAAAGATCTTGGTATGATATGGGCCAGATGACTTCAGCCGTCATTCCTTTGCATGGTAAGGCAACACCTTTCAGCTTAGTTCAGTATATATTGTAGTAGTGACTGCAGTGACTCAGTGTTATGTGCCCTATTGTAATAGTTTGCAAGATTCACATTAAGTTTTGAACGGAGGGGAGAATAAGTTGTTGTGGTTACTAGATTTGTCTCTACATTAATAAACGGTCAATAATATTTTTTTTTTAAAGTCCATGTTAGACTTATATTAGTAGTTGATTTATTGTTTTATTATTAGCTGTAAAATATTGAGTGAGAGAGAAAGAGAGACTCCTTGGTTGTTCAAAAATGTCCCTCTGGGTCTGCCCACTCGATTTTTCTCTCATTCTAGCTGTACTCATCTTAGTACAAAAAAATGTTTTAGACATTCTTCATTCAATTTTTTGCAACAAATCAATGAAAGCCATGACGTATGTTGGGCTGCACTGGAGGAGCTGAAAACCTTGACGTACATTGTATGTCTTACTAACAGTGAAGTGCTTAATTTTTTTTATATCAACCTTTATAGAATTCATAAGAATGCATGTATGCTGTTGATTATATTTTCCTGTTTTCTCCTTTTTTTCTTCCCATCATGTTTTTCAAAACGATAGACCGAGAATTGACAGCTGACACCGCATACAGTGTTTTCATCCGGGCCTGGTACTCCTCTAATCAGTATGCCATCTTCAAATCTTCTGGTATAACCAATGCTCCTCATGCCATCACAACAACCAGTAATAACGGTGTCCATGTACGTTTTGCCACAACAATTGATAACTTAAATTTGTGTTCCATCACATAACGCTCTATGTGCAAAATCCCAAAGTCAACAAAATAGTGATTTTTCTAATCATATATTTATGCACATCATTGTTGTCACTTGTCCACTTGATGCTACCATTATTATGGTAGATGGGTTATAATAACAAAAGATTGATTTAAAGTGAGCTAAAATCCTTTTTAGCCTTTTATGATAAATCTTGTTATCAGACACAACAGTTACCTCACTTTTTTCCACTAGGTAGGGTCAGCGGCCTGAATTTTCCTTCTGAAGAATGTTCTATCGAGGGCATCCTCAGGAGTCACACCCAGCTTCTACATGTCTTTCTGGATATTGTCCATCCATTTCTTCCATGTTGTCTGTTGCCATGGTTGTTTAGTTTAAGTTTATCTTATCTCATTTTCTCATTACTCACAAACATCACCATAATTCCTCAACTCTTTCCTGTCCTCACCTCTCTTTTTGGTTACATCCTGCACCTAGTAGTATGTACTTTTATGTAATCAAATATGCTAATTGATAAGATCAACTGTTCTCATTAAATACAATTCAGGTAAAAGATCTACTACAAAGTGGAGACACCAAAGACACAGATTACATTTCTTCTAGCAGTACATTCCATGTGAAATGGGATAGTCTCTTTCAGGCAGGAACCTCTTCTATTGATAAATTCAAAGTTTACATTAGCCGCACACCAGGAGGTAGGCAGTTTAAGAGGTTTTTTTCTTTCTTTCTTATCAACTTCCCTTTTTTAAACTGTATTGCAGTGTCAGGACCAGTCTAATTGTGCATGCAGAGCGGGAAATACTTTGGATCAAGAATTCTAGACAAGCAGGCAATAAACCCACTGAATAAATAGCCAGATCTGGGTTGATCAATTTTTTTATTTTGCTCAGGCAGTGGCCACTCATGGCTATTTAAAATTATGTTAGGAAATAGCTTATTTCAAATGAACAAAATTTTGTAAGGAAATGTTAGGAATAACTTTAGTTATAATTAAAATCAACTCTCAAATATGGTGGCCTACCCCTTATCATTAAACAATTAAATGAAAGAATTAGAGTTCCGTGTTACCTCTAAAATTGATATCTTACTTTAAGTCAGTTATTATTCTTTCATTTTCCATATCTGTCTTTTTCACCTCATAGGTCATGATATATCTTCTTCTGGCTATATCAACTCTCCCACAACAAGTCACTCGTTCACTGGATTATCTCTGTTGGAAAACACTCGATATTACACCAATGTTCTGGTGTACAATCATGCTGGTATTGTCTCCTGGGAAACATCTGATGGGTTCATCGTAGATCTTACAGCGCCCTCTAATGGAATTGTTTTAGATGGAGCAGGTTGATATTTCATTTGGTTTATTTCTTTTATACGTTAGATTTTGTTTGGCAACAAAAAAATATTAAAGAAAACAAGGAGCAGCGTACAGATATATTTTGTTATTACAGGATAGTTGAGGCAAAAAGAATTTTGGGTTTTGTGAGAAACAGCGTTATTAAATTATGAATTAATCTCCATAATTTAAACTTTGATTTTTTTCCCCCAGAGCTACGAGATATTGATGGGCAGCAAGACACAACTAGTATACACGCACAGTGGCAACACTATTCAGACACTGGTTCTGGAATCCGAAGATATTACTGGTGTATTAGTACCCTGGGTGATACGAGTAGTTGCAATGTAAGGTCATGGACAGACATGGAGCTAGAAATGAGTGGACAGGCTTCTGTATCTCTCTCTTCAGGTATGCTATATCTTCTTTCTTATCCAGTTCCCTTTTACCATTACAGTGTAGGGCCAGCACAATGAGTCTGGATTTCTATGGATCAAGATATTAAGCCAAGCAGGTGATCAACCCACTGTGAAGTATGCTATATCTAAGAAGAAAAAAACCAGTTAAAACACAATAGAAATCCAAATACCAAAAATAGGGCTGTCCATTATTAAGTACAAAATTGCTATAATGAGAAGGGCATCTGTAGCACAATGGATCACTTGCCTCTGGTCCAGAATTTGAGTCCCACCTTGTGCAGGATTTTAAAGAGTTTTCCTGCCTCTGCCCTGAAGATTCACTTGGAGTGTCCTAAAGTCTTGTTGAACTGTCTTTGATATGACCTTTCTGTGTATACTTTTATGATGAATATTAATCATCGATATGATTGCAATAAAAAAAATAGCCCTAACAAAGAAGGGGTTTGGTAGTGAATATCAAATGTCAGTGTTTCACTAATCTGATAAATTTTGCATTTCAAATAATGTCCTTTATGTCATTAGTCTCATTTCTATGAAATTACTGTCCTGTGTTAAGACTACTTACTCAGTATTCTGATATTTAAAAGGAAAGATAAAAAATTGTTTATATTCTTCTAGGAACTACCATTTACAATAAGGTGAAGGCTGAGGATTGGGCAGGCAATACGTCCCCAGTTTCTGTGTCTGATGGAGTCATAATCGATTCGTCAGGACCAGCAGCTGTCAACACCATTTACCTGTCGGAAACAGAACTACTCTCGGTTTGTCATCATCTGTGCTTTGTTCAAACTAAGAGTGTAGTGCAACAAGAAGTACTACAAATTTAAAACTAAGGCTTGTCAAGCCGCTACAAAATTGTCATTCATGCCCTACATAGATCTTTTTGTAGTATTGAATATTAACTGACCAAGTAATAAAAAAGACTTTCCAAGAGATCAGCCTCTGAAATGTTTGCATGCCAACCAAACTTGATTAGTCTTTTGTCATTTTATAATGATTGCACCTATGTCCTTCAAGCTAGAACTCAGGTACTTTTTCATGGTAAAAGATCATGAAACAAATTTGATGCCCACAAATATCTTCTTTATTTTTACTGACCTTTTGTGGCAAAATCTGCTCAGTTTTCTTTATAGCTGAGGGGTTTACCACCAATTACTATGGCCAAAACTTGGGCAACACCATTTAAGGTTCGGGGCACAGTGGGTTGATCACCTGCTTGCCTTATCTACCTGTTCCAGAGTTCTTCCACCACTGTGTTCAGCAATGCTGGACCTGGAGCTGACCACAACACTCCTTAGGGGTATAATGTGGTTTAGATAACAAAACAAAACAAAACAAGTGCAAATTTTCTCATTTTTTACATTTTGACCAAAAGACACCTTGATATTTGAAAAACTTGAATGGGGATATGTGTCATAGATCAAAATGCTTAATTTTGTGTCATGATCTAACCGTACAAGTTTTCGCACTTCAAAATTTGAAATACATTTGCATTATGAAAAATGTCACTGCATATACAATCTGACTGCGATGATATTCATGTTCTTGCTTCCTTCACTATGTAATTGTACCAAGAGCTTTGTAGGCATAAATAACCATTGTTTTGACAACAGATGAATGATCTTTGTAATTAATGCAGTTTGCCAATGATTGTGTTCTTTATTGTGTAACAAAGATGGAAAGAGAAGAGATAGGAGGGTGGGGGGGGGGGGGGGGGAGTTTTAGACATACACCAAATGTCATAAACAGAAAGTATGGTTAGTGTCACGTTCAAATTGTTTGTTTACAGAACCCATCATTTGAAGTTGACAGCTATACGCCTGCCTCAGCAACATGTGATGGCAGTGCCCCAAGTTCTTGGAGCCTTTCCTCAGATGGCTGCACCAAGCTGCAGCGGTCTGACAGTCCTGTAGCATTCCATCTCTCTCAGTATATTTTGATGTCAGGAGAACTGAGTCAGACTGTATCAGTTGGAGTAAGTATTATCAGTAATAACAAAAACAAAATAACTCAGTGTCAAACTTTCTCTCTCCATGGTTGGAGGGTAGCCGCCATGAGGCAACAGTATCTGTTTTTTTATTGTCCTTATGATGAATACCTTTTAGTTTTAGTTTACACCTTACTGAAAGGTACTAAAGATAATTGATAAAGAACGAGAGATTAAACTTAAAAATAAAACAAAAACAGCTCTCAAGTTGCATGAAATTTCATTCTGCTTTCTTTAATTCAATTTCCAGACAGGAAACCTGTATCGACTTCAAATCAAAGTTGGCTATCCTCAGACTTTGGAATATTATCATAAGACAATGGATGGTTATGTCAACTTAGGACTAGACAGCCACTCTTTTCACCTGGACCCTGACAGATGTCAAGGCCAGTGTGAAATTGAAACAGAAAATTCCATTCTTTGGTATACTTTCAGCTTTTACCATACTGCTGTCACAAGCAGCTTGACTGTGGTTATAGGTAGGTGTATGTATGAAAGAAAAAGGATATTGTATTTTATTTTTTATCTCATAAAGAATGCTAATGGGGGAAAAAAGAAATTTGATTTGTAAAATGTTGATTCTTGCTTGTTCTCCTTCAACAACTCTTGTTACAAGTCTGATAGCGAATTGTATTTATTGTGTGTTCGAATCCAAAATGAGATCATTATAGAATTTTAAGTAAAAAATAGAGAGAATTGATTCCAAGGTGAAAGATAACATAGTTTAGAGATGATAAACTTAGCTATGTGTTGTATATATAACAAAATGTTCAGAGAGAGTAAGAGGCAACAGATATGAAATTACACTCTAGCATGGATATAACGAATTTCAGGGATAGCACAATTTATTTCCCTATTTCACTATGTCATCAAATTAATGATACTATTTTTAAAAATCTGGACCAAAAATTCCTTTCACTATAACACTAGTTTTGTTATATGCTTGTTTGCCGTTGGTAGAGTGTGTCTTATATAGTGATATTTATGCTTATAACTGAAAAGACGATACTGTAGAAGTAGCATTCTGTAATGTTAAAATGCTATCTGAATAGTACACAAGACACCCAGATATCTGGATGCAGGCACTGTAATAACCATACATGGATGGCCATGGAATGGGAAATGCTCAGCAGACAAGAAGTGATCAGCCCACTATGTTAACCAGAGATTGATCCCTAAACAAATTACTGTTTCCTTTTTGGCTACTTCTCAACTTTAGCTAAAAACTAAGAGAATTTACCACATTGTTTTTGCTATTATAACATTTTTCAGATTGATGAAAAGTTTCACTGGCTGATATGGTGTATATTATTTAAAGATGACATTTGGTAGATAGATTATGTGAATTAGGGGTGTACACACATGGATAAATATGATGATGACAAGCTGAAAGCAAGTTGATTATCTTCCCTCAACAGGAACTCGACAGGCTACATCTGATATGAGACTTGCTCTCGATGATACAAGTCTTATTCGTGTATACTACAATCAACAGTATGGAGGTCAACCAACGGACAATTACATCAGTCATCATGCCATGTTCTTCCCCCTGTGGTCAACCATTAATGCAATGTGGCATTTTACTGACCCCCATACTATTATTGTGGATTATTCATGGGCAATAGGTCAGTTGGATGTTACTTAAACTATTTTACATGATATGTATACTGATAATTCTATTTGACCCTTGCATGGAAAGTCCATGTTAATAAAATGCAGTATATTTTACTTAATATGTTGTTCTTTTAAAAAACTGAGTCTCACAGACAAAACTGGGCACAAACTATTCCATTTTTGGGTCCAATCTAAAATTCAAGGGCTGATTCCAGATGCCACTTCAAATCACAAGAATTCGCAGAAATATTTATGTTAAACTAGAGGTGAAACAAATATTGGAAATGTCAGAATGATTGTTTTGATAATTTTTTAGACAACCCACTTTTTCCTAGATAGATATTCTCCAACCTGCCTTCCGATTATTCATTCTGCTTTGACACTTGGACCTCACCGTGCTGAATTTAGTGACTATTTTAATGTGATTATCAGATTATTATCAGCGTTTATTTAGCCTATGAACATTTCAAATTTCTTGAAACTAAACCCTGCCAGAAAAGTAATATATGAAAAAGAATGTTCATGTTTGTTTCCTTTTCTCCTCCAGGCACAGTCCCTGGTGGCACACAGCTTCAGGGATTCAAGAGTGTAGGTACACTCAACCACGGTGTCAAGTCTGACTTGAACCTCAACCACAACTCGACTGTACACATCACAATTGTGGCTACCAACCTGGCTGGTGTGAGCACCAAGGTGGAGTTTGATCCCATCCTTGTTGACATGACACCCCCAGTAATTTCAGACCTTCATGATGGTCCTAATGAAGACAGAGACTATCAGACTTCTTATACCATTTCGGCAAACTGGAAATTTGAGGACAATGAATCTAATACGGACTATTGTGTTTGGGCAATAGGTGAGTCAAGAATCTTGTCTTCCTGTTCTGTTCATTTCATTTTGCTTTTTATTGAAATACCCCTAACAATGAACCAAACTGCAGACACTATTTGAACACAATGGAATAAAAGTTTAAAGTCGTTAGTTTTAAGTCTTTGGCAGGTCATATCAAAGGAGGAAACTCTGGTTTATAGTCCATCTCTGATAGGACTTGAATACATGCTCAGAGCCATGAAAACTCAGAGAAAGTCCAAAGGAAAAAATCCTTATATTGTCACCTAGATTTGAAGTTGAACCCTTAAGTCTTTCGCTACTGGACCTTAATTCCCAACACCATTCAAAAAGATCAGAGCCAGTTTCAGACACAGTAAACAAAAGATAGGGTAGTTCGTACAGAAAATGAATCGTTTAAAATAGTTTCTTACCCGCAAACGGTAAGAAATGAACTAATGCAGTGCGCGTAGCTAGAGTTAACCTTCTGCACACAAGGTGAAAGCATTACAGCTACACTACAATGCCCCCCCTCCCCCCCCCCCCCTAATGGAATATATTGAACACACTTCAAAGAGGACAGACATTACACCCCCCCCCCCCCCCAACAACCTTCTGTCTATGATACACTACACAGATGCAGCATGACTGAGAATAAGACTGGCTGCTTGATAAAAATGGTGTTTTACTGATTGTGACAAGCTTTTGATTATGATTTATACTGCTCAATGTATTGCTCATGGTGTCAAAGAAGAGTTTAGTACACAGTGGGCTGATCACCTGCTTGTCTGAAATTCTTTGATCCACAACATTTCCAACCCTGTGTTCAGCCATGCTTGGTAGTCGGGGTGCCTGCATTTCTATCGAGTATCTTGTGTGCCTTTCATGACTGAAAATGGGGTTGGCCCCAACACTGCTCTGCAGTATTAATGAGGTTTGATCTAACAAACAAACAATTAATATTATTCAACAGGTACCACCCCAGGAGCTTATGATGTAAAGATATTTGAGCAATTGGGTAATGGAGTATCATCAGCATCTCACAGCGTCAACAGTGCCTCTTATCCAGCTCCTTATGTCTTCTATACTACAGTCAAATGCTACAATGTTCTTGGACTTTTCAGGTAACTGTGAGGGATACTTCAAAAAAGTTATTTGTTTACGAGTAGGAATTTAATTCAAGATTGATTGCAAAGCAGTGGACAGGCTCCATGATCAGTCCTAAATTGTGCAGAGGGTGGGCAGATTCAGGCACTCTCAAAATCATGCGTATGTTGTCTTATACTTGCATTGAATTTTGTTTCTAATACTAAAGTCAAATGGTATATAATATATAGTAAATATTATGTATTAGCAATTTATAGTTCAAATGCTCAAAGACAATCATGAAACTTAGAAACAGATTGTCTTATTTTGATCATAGATAAAGCTGTATCAGTGCTAACAATTTTCTGTGATCCCAGAGAACTGAGCACCAGCATAAATCATCTATTTCCTATTGTTCTCAGTGTGGCTTATACCAATGGAGTGACAGTGGTGGACGAGTCCAGACAAGATGGAATAGAAAATATGGCCATTCTAAAAGACAGTGAAACCTACTGGGCAGTCAGTGACCAGTGTGTGACCACACCAGACAAACTGAGATTGAAGTGGGATGTACAGCAGACTGATACACTCATTGAGTATTACAAAGTAAATCAATGGGTTTTTTTTTAAATTTCAATCTAGAAGGAGGGGTATTGAAACACTGTTATTTCTTCCAATGTTAAAACTTGATTTAGAAAGTGGTGTTTTATATTATTGTGCCTTTTTTATTTTTATCACTGCTTTACCAAAAATCTTAATTATTAAACAGAAACCAAGTTTTCTTTTTTATTTTGTGTTTTTCAATTAGTTAATCCTAAAAGTACTGTCCAGATTGCAGGTAAAACAACAAATGAGTTCAAAATAGATGTAGGCGTTAGACAAGG
>JARBEQ010244667.1:0-11681 GCA_030265355.1 Tritonia tetraquetra | reverse complement strand
TAATACCTTGATCCAGAGAAATCCAGCCTCATGGTGCTGGCCCCACACTGTAATGGTAAAAGGGAACTGGATAAGAAGGAAAGGAAGCAGTAGAAGCAGTTCAATCCAACATCGACAAGTTCACGATAAAGTGACTTGCTGTTCCTCCGTGTCTGACAGATGTAGCATTCTACTGCCGGCAGGCACAGCTAAAACTCAAATCCATTGTGGAAGAATACAAATTAAGTAAGGTCTGACTACAGATGATGCAAGATAAATCGTCAGACGAAATAATCAGATACGATAAGCCTACACTGAAGAAGGGAAGAAATGGAAAGCGCACGAAGTGGATCTTGCAAAAGAAGGTATGAAGTTAAAATAAATAATTGGCCACACCCAGAACAATCGTCAAGGTCTAGAGTCTAGGTTCAGAGGACATCACCAGCATCCTCACAATGAATCTAACAGAGACAGGAAGGCTAGCACAAACAGAGAGCTATTCCGACAGGCAGTCATTGGAAGCCACTTTCCGGATGGGAAAAGCTGACGTGATTATGAACTACTACTGTAACTAAGTAGACCGTCTAGGTAAAAAGATGATATTCGAAAAGAGTTCAATTCCAAACGGCACAACGAACAGGGACATAGAACGTTTTATTGTGCTTACACCAATAATATATAATCATTGCTTACACTACAACTAATCGGCAGGGAATCGACTCTAGTTGGTATCGGATTCAATAATGTATTGTCATTGTTTTGAGTTTTGAGTTTTTGAGTTTCGTCGATCCTGCAGCGAAGATGGCGTCCTTCTGAGGACTGAACCGCAAAGAGTTATAGAGAAGAAAAACTTATTCATCGTCACAAACATTCATTTTTCCTCTTTATTTTGTTGAGTTATTCAAATGGTAGTATACACACCAACATTTATACATATTTCTTGCCTCTAACAACGATTACTAACCCCTCTCAATAGGAATGAAATTATCTTTGTCCTTTTTTTAGTTTTAGTTTTAGACGCTCCAATGTTTCTAAATTGGAAAACTCTTCTTAGTTCACTTTTCTTTGACTTGAAAAAATAATCAAGATATATTACGTCTACGCTGCTTTAGTTGGTATAAGGTATGCTTAGAAACTATATTTCTATTCAATATAGATAGATAATTAGATATGTGTAATAATACCTAAGATCTCCATGGACGCTGGCCCCCTGGTTTACCAATTTCACTGAAGGCTGAAGGTGCTGACTTTCATTTCCAGTGTCTATATCTATAATCTAGACTTTTACATTTTCAGGCAAGCTGTTCCATAGATCAATTACTCTGTAATGTGCAGACTTGTAGCAGTTCTACTCTTTATATATGAAGAGATCTTTGGCTCCTCTGGCCTTTGTTGACTTTGAGATTCTTGTTGTGTGATGGTGATGTTTCTATTGAGGTTGGAACAAAATTAATATTATTACTATTACCAACAGTCAAGACTTCCTTTTAAGAATTATTTCTGACCCATGACCTTAACTTTTTCATTGTTGAGACACAAATAGCAAGGCCTTACTCAGTCTAGACTAGACGTCTAGAATGAAAAATCACTCATTTATTCTGAATCTGAATTCACTTTTTTTTTGTTGAAGTGATTATTCCCAATCGAATCAGAAATTCTCGTATTCCCAACCGGTACTCGTCGATTTGGTATCGGACGATCATGATCTTGCAAGTATTGTTTGTGGATGAGACAGAGTTGTTTGCGATAACTGTCACTAAGATCACCACTTAAAAATGAATTACAGACTGTGTTTATGTGTGTCTATTACTATTATTACTATTTTTATTTCTGAATGGACTTTGCACATTACACGCAGGGTATGATTGCCCCCCCTAGTCCTAGCCCGAATAATTGCAAAATTTGAATGCCAAAGTTAGAACTGCTTTTGCATGTAACTGCAACAAGTCGAAAACAACAACCTTTGGCTAAAAAATGTCTGATTGAGATTGGCATGAATATTTGCATAAATAATGTCCTCTCTGGTCATATATATATTTATTGAAATTGGCCAGAACATTCCAATTTTGCAAGGAATAATGTGAAAGATAGAGGTAGATGCAACACTGACAAACAATTGAATACATTAAAATTTAGTTTAAATATAGACATAGAAGGAGTAAAAACTTCAAGTTCTTCAATTCTATTATTTTTATTAATCACTTTATTGCTCCTATAACGTGTCAAAGATTCCCATTGCGAACAGTCCGACCACCCCTCTCCAGTCACACAGGTTAGGGGATTTTCCCCTTTGGCAAACTAGAAAAACTCCAGTCATGAAAAAATGAGTGTGCATGTGAGTGAAACTAGAATACAAATTGTACTGTTCATGACAGCGACCTTAGAGATAACTATAATGCAAATTACAAAGGTGAACTGCTCAAAAGAAAATGGCGGATCTATTTCGATTTTATATTCAAATTGCTTTTCGTGGATTATTCATCTTCTAAAACGATCATTCACATACAAATTAAATAAAGCAACTGAGTAAATATTAATGTATACCAACAATTATGCCGGCTACTTTGGGGTGGTCCTTCAACCTGGACAGGTTGAATCCCAATGGCATGCACGTGACCAGTCGGAGATAAAAATGATAGGTCCATTTTGTCTAGGTTCTCTAAAATTATATAATTTGGTCACAGCCTTATGTGCGACCCAAAGCTTTTCCGTATGAAAGGAGACCTCTTGTCTTCATTATTTATTCACAAGAAGCTCTGTAACATCAAAATCAAGTTCGTAACAATAATGATAGTCAACAGAATACCCATGCTTCCCGAGGAGTGATGGTCAAGTCTAGTTTACCAGAACTGACAAATGTGTATGGCTAGGGTCCATTCGACAGTACTGAGTAATATCACTTGCTTACATTTTTTATGGTTTGTGGCCAATCTGGCAATATCTAACAACACAAAATAACATGAAACTACTACAAGATGTGACTTCTCACATTCACAATGGCTGGCCCTGTCTATCGGACGAAGATATGATATAATTTTATTAACACGTAACCTATGTAAATTGGTGAATCATTACCGTAAAACTTTTATTCACAACACTTGATTGGTGTGTTTTTTTTAAAGAAAATTTCTAATTTCCAGCACAGTTGGGAATAATGACAGCTTTTTTTATTTTTTACTTTTACCCACGCCCCAATCAAATATAGATTGATTTTAGTATCTTTAATATAATCTCTCTAGACATCTTTGGGGGGTACTAATTTTGTCATGGGAGTTCATTCATCATTTTTTATTTTATCTATATTTTTACTCTTTTTTTCTTGTTCAATTTTTAAGGTAAAGTAAAATGCCAAGTGTACAGGAAGACCATGGTATTCGAGATGTGTGGGCCTCAAATATGGACGAGGAATTGCGGAACATCAGTCATGTTGTCCAAACATATCGATATATAGCAATGGTAAGATTTTTTATGTCAGAGTTCTGGGAATTTCTGCGGGAAGAAAAAAATTAGTTGTGGGCTCTGAGATCCTTAAAATTTCACCTGTCGTAAAGTATAAAAATCTACAGTGCAGATGCCGACAGTGAGCATGTGAGCAAATCGATTTTATATTTTTGTTGCACAGTGGTTGCCACACAAATGCCTGGGGCGTGGGAAGCAGAGAAAACGGGCATTAAGGCCATGTGCATTTATGTGGGTGATCATCAAGTATGGTTCAGAAATTCAACATTTACCTCCCCTGTTTGTGATTTGAATTAAACAGGCTTTTTTAATTCAATTTGGTTTGTTTTTGTTTTATTGACCATCGCTCGCCATGAAGAACCAAGGCACACCGGGTACAACCAATGCGGGACGTGGGAGCAATAAAAATAAAACAGTTCACACCTCGTCCCTAACTCCATTTGATGGGACAAAGGATATGCGATACTGATACACTGCCTGTCTGTAAGATTAAGAACAGAAGATTACAATGCGTGGCAAATTGTTGAATGGCATGAATTAGCCCCATTAGCGATGGGATTACATGTACATAAAAAAGAAGAAGAATTTTTTAAATCTTTTACACCTACTTTATGATAATTTGGAGAATATTATATCTGAAGTTGCTGCTGAGACGGGCCATTTGGGAAGAAATCTTGGTTTTGAAATGGGCAATTAGGGAAAAACAGTTTCACTGAGATTGTAGGCATTTAGGCAGTAAAAACTGTATCTTGTAAACTGAGCAGTTGCCACTTGTTGAAACTAAACACGATATATATGTAATTTGTCATTTGATTTCCATATTTTTAAGACATATGTCAGCAGCCAATGAGCCCTTGCTTTAGAACTTGTTGAAACATGAACAAATCTGCTTGAATTTTTGTGAAAATTCATCAATAGATAAATTTTAAAAAATGGTGGTCATCTGAGTGACCCCGGAGGTTGATAGATAAAGGGAAATACTCATGCAAATGGATAACCCTGATGAGGTCAAGATTTCAGGTGTTTACTTAATTTCTAGTGCTTCGTTCAAGCGGTAAAGAGAAGGAAATTCTCTCTTCCAATTGGCTGCCAATGTTTATTTTTGGGAACCTAGGGATGACGTGGGAACTTAAGTGTAGATCAAGCTGTCCACAAAATGCCTGACTTGTAGAGGAAAAAATGTCTGGCAGTGAGAGAGCTAGAGGGTAATTCTTTTCACAAAGAAAATACTAGTGGGCAGATTGGTCAGTCATTTTCTTTTTTCATATAATATTGTCAAGGATGGAATGCAAATCAGTTTTTTTAAATCTTTGGATGCTTTGAACCATAGTACAAACTGGTTTTATTTTGAGACATTCTTCCAAAATGTTTCTTAAATGTGACGTCTTGCATGTTGATAAGCAAGCTTGGCTATTGGGAATTTTCCTTTTTCTTTTTTTTTTCAATACAATGTATGAGGGCCTCACATTTGTGGTTGGGGGGGCCTCATGGCGTGGTGGTTAATGCTTTCTACTTTGTTAGAAGGTACTGGGTTCGAACTTTTGTTTTCTTTCATTGAACTTTCTCGAGTTTTATGGTTCTGATGATTCCAAAGAAATCAAGTCATATCGGAGATGGACTATAATTCAGAGGTCCCGCCTTTGATATGACCTAAAAGAATGTGTTGTCGAGGGCGTAAAACTAACAACTTTAAACTTTTAAACTTGTTGGATAGTTTTCACACATAGAAAATATGTTTTTCTAGTAAATTTGAGTCTATTTAAAATCTGACAGGATACAGAATTTCCAGGTGTTGTTGCTCGACCTATTGGAGAGTTCCGCTCGACACAGGAATACACCTATCATCAGATGAAATGCAATGTCAACCTGTTAAAGATCATTCAGATTGGCTTCACGTTTTTTGATGAGGACGGGAATAGAGCAAAGCCAATTTCTACGTGGCAGTTCAATTTCAAATTTTGTCTTGAGTATGTTGGCAGGACAGTCCTTTTTATTTATTTTTTGTTGTTCCTTCAGTATTAATGAGTTTGATTTTGTTTGGGTTTTTTTTTGTACGTTAAATTTTATGCAAATTTTAAGTTTTATTTCCCTTTTGTACTTTCAATGTTGATTATAAATTTTTGATTTCTAAAAACTTGTACATTCAATTTTATTTAGATTTTTTTTTTAATTTGAACAAAAAATCTTTAAGCCCATCACTAATGTGATCGGTTCTGTTAGAAGAGGTCACAGTAAGTCACGTTTTTTCATTTTTACTGTGGTTCAGAATTTTTAACATTTTGATGGACGGTGACATTTTTCTGCTAAAAAACACTCTTTGTTCATAGTTTGAAATTTGTTTAGGGCTGTCTTTCCACTTTATTTATATAATTTTCCTATTTTCATTCAGTTACATGGGTACCTCCATCTGACTGGTTTACATTTCTGTAATGATAATGTATGTATTTCTTTTCCTTTGAAGTGATGATATGTACGCCCAAGAGTCCATTGAATTACTTCGAAAGTCAGGTATTCAGTTTGAACGCCATGAGAGAGATGGAATGGATCCATTTGATTTTGCTGCCGAGTTGATTGGAGCTGGTGTGGTCTTGCAGCCAAATGTTTTTCTCTCTTTTCATAGGTAAGTGTTTCCACTCTATCTGGTGTTGGTGGATGTTACAATCTTGTCAATCCCAAATCATAAGTAAAATTGAAAGCTGATCAACATTTTTACCAGCCTTTATATGCAGCTGTTTATGATACTATTATTATTTTTTTCTATGATATATGTTATCTATTTCACAATGTGTAGTGTGAGTAATTGTCTAAAACTTTGATGAATGGGACATCCGTGTTCAACAGTTTTCAGGATTCTGCCATGAAGATTTACACTGTACTTACTTATATATAAGTCCATTTGTTTGAGATCTCTCCTCGCTTTTTTCATTTTAACTTTGTACTATCCTCCACCATCCTGCTGGAATAGTATGTTGACCATTGCTGTATTCTATTAATTTAGTGTAATTTGTATGCAAGTGAATTGGTGAGCTATTGAAATTATGTTGCTATACACCACTTGAAACTATTATTCGGTTCTCTTAAAAGTCTTTTTAAAAAAGTCGCACTGGGAATTAGGGAAAACACAGTTTTATCATGGAAAGTCAGGGAATTTTCTTGGGGACAGTTTGTGGAAACCTTATAATTTTAAGTCAGCAGAATCAGTGACAATTTACTTGTTACTTACTGTGTGTTGTATTTCTCCAAGGGCGTAAAACTAACAACAGCATAAATGCTTTCCTTTTTGTATTTTTCCTCCTCCTCTTTTTTAGTGGCTATGACTTTGGCTACTTTATCAAGATGTTACAGAACAGAGACTTGGAAGAAGATGATGAGGAATTTTTTGCAAAGCTACGACTCCACTGCCCTGACATCTATGATGTGAAATACTTGATGAAGTCATGCAAAGATCTCAAGGGCGGCTTGCAGGAGGTGTCTGATTATTTGCAGGTGACCATTTTTTTCGATGAAAATCATAGAGGATAGTTTATTAGGATAATCCTCTTTTCTATCTGGTCAACTGAGGGCTCAGGTGCTCTGAACACTTACAACACCACACTCTAAACACTGTAAAATCCTTTCAGTGTTTTCAGGAAATTGGTAAAAATCAGGTGGTTGCACAAAAATGATTGTTTTGTTTTGTTATCCAACCACATAATACCGCTAAACAGTGCTGCGACCAGCTCCGTGTCTAGCATTGCTAAACACAACGGTGGAAAAACTCTGGATCAAGTAGATCAGGTGATCAGCCCATGATGCCGTAACTTTGAATGACACAATGAGCGGCATATTTTTAGGTGTCGTCCAAGTTTTTGGCCATTATTATAGATATTATAGCAGATATTTCCACATAAGGCGGGGGGGGGGGGGGGAATGTGACTAAAGTATTGCCTGGAATGATTTTAAAAAGTCAATAATAGTTTATCAATAAGTGTAGTTTACACTGATTGGAACTTAGGGGTCATACCATTGTGACTGATCAAAGAAGGTAAATAATACACAAGAAATATTTTCTTCACAGATTCCTAGTCTATTTGTCTCTGTCCCTGAAAAAACAAGGAATACATTTTGGACTCTATATGATTTCCTGGTCATTCCATTGTAATGATGCTGGCAACCAAATGAATTCAAATGTGTGAGATCCAGTTAAAATCATTTGAATGTATGATTTCTGTCAGTTGTTTTTTACGTCCATACTTAGTTTGTAAAACTGCTAACTCTTGTCTATTTCGTGTCCAGATCAAACGTTTGGGGCCTCAGCATCAGGCCGGCAGTGACAGTCTACTTACAGGTCTTGCTTTCTTTAAAATGAGAGAGGTGAGATATTCTCTACATTTCTTTTAGTGGCTGGAGAGTATTGGTTTTTAAAAGTTCGGATTGTAATTATTTGATACAGGTTTAGCAATGATGAAATTGTTTTGGGTAAAAATCCCCTTTGCAGATTAGATGAACCCATTCCACATTTTACCATTGAAAAAAAAAAGAAGAGAAATCCGCTTGTGGATTCAATCATATTTTTGTAATTATTGTTGGAGGTTTGTCACAAAAAATGTATCAAACACGTTTAATGTCAAAATATGCAACAGTAGGTATTTTCACATTTACACCTTTTTATCAATGACCATACTGCAAGATATATTAATCTGATTACTGGTGACCAGTATGGATTAGTAGGTCACATAGATTTATCTGCCAATAATTGCTGAACAATTTGTTTATTTTTTCTAATGCAGCTTTATTTTGAAAACAACATTGAGAGAAAATTTATTCTGTGTTTTTCTGTTGCAGTTATATTTTGAAAGCATTTGTTTTTTATAGCTTTATTTTGAAAACAACATTATTTTTTTTCTATTGCAGCTTTATTTTGAAAACAACATAGAGAGAGAAAAGTATTCTGGCCATCTGTATGGACTGGGTCCTTCGTCTACGACAGCTTCTAACGTAACAAACGGTGTGCCTTTTGGGGATCACCTTGACAGCAACGCAGACAACGGATCACAAATCACAAACTCATGATACATTGGGCTTTACAAATGGGTGTGAGTGTGTGTTTGGATGCGGGGGGGGGGGTGTAAACATGAGTGATGTAAGGTGGATGCATGGGGATGTAAACATGCATGATGTAAGGTTGATGCGGGTGTGTGTCAACACGAGTGGTCTAAGGAAATTAGTGGTTTTGTAGGAGAAAGGATGTCCTAAAAATTGTCCCTAAGATTTTACACGTTTTGTGTCAAAAAGTTTCCTTTTTTATAAATAAGAGTTTAGATGTATTAATCATTCTGTCCTGATCCCATCGCAAATAGAAGAAAGGACATGGATGGGTTTATGGTGAGGCCACCATTGTGTACAATGATAGACATCTTGTTTTCTTTCCTGGTCTGCCAGGACTGGTAGATCTAGCTCTATCCACCAAATCCCACACATTCTGCTATGATTTATCTATTGTATGCTGGTGATTTACTGTCTACCAAGGAAAATGGGGTGGGATGGATGTGTAATCACTGTATGAGTGGTGTAGCAGATCATTCTACAGTAGTCTCTTATTGAGAATCCCTACTTTTGTTTTAAAAACACTTTCACTTTCATCTGATTGGGGCACGCCAAAATATACCTGGTGACTCTCAATGATATATATTTACTCCTGATTAGCTCATAGCTTTTACTACAATTCTTTTAGGACCTTCACACGGGGAGTCCATGAGAAGTATAGGAATAGTTGAAATGAGAGTCCCTTTATAAACAATATAGAATAACTTATAAAATAGCGACCTACAAGGTGTATATTGTAATGAAACTTCATGCAAGAGAACTTACCTAATTTATCTTAAGTAGTCGTTCATATCCATCTGTTTGTATTTTATGCTTTACACTTCAGATTTTGATGCTATCAAAAATGTGACCATTCCCGTTCTTCCCGTGGACTCTTCCCACATAAGTTCGATTTAAACAAAGTGACTATTTTTAACGTTTGATGGTGATAGAGTTGAAGTAAGGGACATAACTAATGTATGGAAAAATCCTCTGGGGCCAGAAATGTAAGATAATGTGAAAGTCAACTGTTATTTCATATAATATGAATTGTATTCTGTATGTCTGGGAGAATAACTACAATGAATAATATTTTTTCACTGACAGTACTGTCAATGGCATGGATAGGGGTATGTCTTGGGAGGTGTGTCATTTACCAGTGGAATGGACCGTGGTGGTTTGATTAGTACAAATTTCTTTGTATGGCTTGTAATAGTTTCTCAATAAGATGGCTCATAGTCTCACTACAGTTCAATAGGTTTTTTTTTTAGAGTGCTTAAACCACATCTTGGATACAATGCAATACTTGTGTATTATTTGTGGAAAAATATTGACACGAAACCCATTATAAAACCTTATTTTTATTTTTTTTTATGGATTTTTTCTACGATGTCCATATGTATAGAATTAACCACATAAGTCTTAAACTAAAGGGTTATTTTTCTTTACCTTTAACTAAAAAGTTTAAGAGCAGGTCACTTCATTAAAAACTTGAATGAGGTGGAAAAATTGACATCACTCTGTGGTTCGGTGAGTTTGTATAGTATATTAGATCAATATTTATATCAGCTTTAGAGGCCATATTTAAACAAGAAACCGAAATCTCCTTCCTTTGAGACCATGAAATTTATTTTTTGTTTTTTATTGTCAAAGTTATCTTATTCTGTACACTGTGGGTGGTTTAATGTCAATTTCTTTTTCACTTTCTAGATTTGCTTCGTTTCTGTCCACATTTTGAAAATTGCTCTGTTACGTTTTGTAATATTGGGGTTTTTGGTTTGTTTATTTCTTTGTCTGATTTGCAAAAATGCTATTATTTAAAACATTGATTGTGTCTGTGACGACGTTCAGGGAGGGGGCATGTAAAAGTCTTCTGTAACTTGTTGTAAGTGAATTAAATCAAACGAGGCTTATGTCTTGTACTTGTAGCAATGTAAATATTTCTACCAATGACCACCCATGTAGACTTGCCAAGTCCTGTTTTTTTAAAGGACTGCCCATGGTTCATTGTTTTATTTGCCCTGTAATTGTAATGTGTGGAGCTGATTTTAAAGTCAAAGAAATGTATTTCATTGAATGAATGGTGTGAAAGATGTGGATGTAGAATTATATTGAAGGGTGTGGATGTATTCTAAAGTCGGTTTTGCAAGCAGATAAAAATAGAAGAGGATTGAATAGGTATAAATCGGAAAAATCCTTTCCTTAGACATCCTTGTTATATTGAAAGATGTGGATGTAGAAGTATATTGAAAGATGTGGATGGAGGCTATATTATTATTATAAGACTGATGTCATTGGTCATTTTGTCTCAACAGGTAGAGAGTGAAAATGGGTTGTTTCCCTTAGACTGCTCCATGAGTTGTACCTGGTGTAAAAGTCTTTCACTGTAATAGGAGTTTGTCATAGGCTCCCTTCCTTCCATTGTACAAAGATCATTGTGGTATTCGGAGTGAGAGCTTGGTCAGATCTGTGTGTGTGTGTTATGGTGTGTGGAATAAATGTTATGGTGTGGGTTAAATGCATCAGAATTCCATTGGCTGCATATGAGGTGGGGTTGGGTTTTTTTTAGCTGATAACAAATTTAAGTCAAGCAAATGTTTGTTCTTCAGTGAAAGTGAAAAAAAAAAGAATCTCATCTTCATTGGAAGATGTATGGATGTAAGTGATTTCGCTGAATAAAACCTGCCGAGTTGGAAATCATCACGATTGTTTGGGCATTTTATTTGTTATTTTCTGTGCTTTTTAAAATTTACTTCATTTTATCATGGCACACGATCAAACATGTTGGTCGAATGTTCGACATACACCTGTACACACAAGATCTCACACATTTGTTGTTGTGCTCGATGTTGTATCGGGTTCGATGGAGCATCCACCAGACAAGCGTGTTGGCGACCATACGAGTGGACCATTAAGTTTGTAGTAAACTTTGCTGTGTTGTGTGAAAATACACACTTGGACTAAGTTCTAATTTTACCTTGAACTTCCGTCTCAAGCTGTGTAGATTTAATAGTTTTTTTTCTTTCTTTCTTTATCAATAACCTTTTAGTACCTTTCGGTGTAAGGTAAAACTTACCCATTGATCCCTATTCAGTGACATCCTCTTTGCCTCTACCAGCCTAAATCCCCTCTTTTTTATTATTTCTGAAACTGCATCCTGCCACATTTTCTTTGGTCTC
>JARBEQ010244666.1:0-11372 GCA_030265355.1 Tritonia tetraquetra | reverse complement strand
AGGAACTTAACATTTCCATTAGGAAACATAAGGGTAAGGAATTTAACATTTCCATTAGGAAACTTATCATACCCACTCCAATCTAATTTTAAAAGATATTTATAATGTTCAATATGATTCATTATTTTTATGTATGTGAAGTTTGATGATGATTTCTCTCCTAACTACAGGTTTGAAACCAAGCAGTGACAATCACTTCCACATCTCCCCCCTTAACCCGTTGAAGGGTGTTGTGACAGAGAGTGGAGATACGGGTGTAGAAGAAGACGATAAAGATCTCGTTGACGAAGAAGAAGATGATGATGATGAAGAGGAAATGGAGGATGATGAAGATGATGAAGAGGTAATAATTTCTGAGTTGTTGGTTTTTTTCCCAGAGACAAATACTGAATTGAAATAGTAATTAATTGGGGGATTTTCAAAAATGTTTAATTCAGGGAGTCTCACCTACTAAATACCTTTATTCCATTATCAACTCAATTTTGTTCTTTCTGATTTAAAAAAAGCATGACAACATATTCTTTAAAAAACAAAGATATTGTGATACGTGGAAATCTTTCTACACTTTTGTTATAATGAATGAGTTGTTTACAAGATAAATCTGATGAATTAATGAGCATGATTTCTGTTTTGTTTTGTTATTCATACTGCGTTATACCTTAAAACAGTGTTGCGGCCAGCTCCATGTCCTGAACACAATGCTGATCAGCCCCCTAGAGTGGCACAATGAGCGTCACATTTTTAAGTGCTGCCCAAGTTTTGGCCATAACAATATTTACTGTTGCCTTGGTTGTAAACCCATCAGCTAAAAGAAAACTGAGCAGATTTTGCCAGATAAGGCAAGCTTAGTTTCTACTGTACATGAAAGAGAAGTGATACTCTAAACTTGTAAATATGCCTTGGTTGTCAAGCATATTTTTGTGCTGGGCTATTTTATCTGAAATTCATTTTTGTTTTTAAAATAATTCTTTCTATTGACTAATATTATTCTAAACCATAAAATAATATTGTTTTCATTTTGAATGTTGAATTATTGTTTTAAAGCTCAAATTTGATTTTTGTGTGATTTGGTAGTAGTACACAATAAACAAATTACTTAAGCCCTTGTAGCTATCGTTCAGCTATAGTTTGCCATGCTGGGCTTTTTTATTAATAGTGAGGGGTGCAATAAGGTCAAACAACATGTGGCCTGATACCCTTAACAAAGTGTAAGAGTGGAAACACGTGTTCCAGATAGAAATCTGCAGGGCTTTCTGGTGTTACTCATCTTAGAAATTCTTGTCACTGGAAGGATGCTAATGACATGAGAAATGGAACTGCACTGAATGAACACAATGTCAGTACTGGGTACAAATATGACACTTTAATTTCAGTTGAAAGGAGTAACAGTGGCCTTGGAAGTATCTTCAGATGTGAACAAATCAGCCAGCAATGGTGAAGTAGTCAAGGACCTATCGTACCGACACAAGGGTCCTAAGCCTGTAACGCCACTGGAGACTGTGGGTGGCCTCATCACCAAGAAAAGCAGGAAGATGGCCGTGAAGAAAGAGAAGAAGAAGAAGAAACGAGCAGGTCAGTTGTACCTCTATTCTATCCATCTATCTGATTTTATTGCCTTTTTGTTTGTTAGTTTCTTCAAAGCATTGAGCTTAGGCGGATTGCAAATTTACAAGCGGTGGAATCCCTTCTTTCTTACCCAAGTTCCTGTTATAAGTGGATTCGACTGTAGTTATGTCCAAGAATTTTAGACAAGCAGGTGATCAGCTCAGTATTTCTATTATCCTTTATTGATGCCGTGAACGCTGAACAGTATTGATCAATGAAAAATGCCATTATACAAATTACTATTGTCCTTGTGGTTACCCCTGAGTGCCATTGCGGGCTCAATTAACGTTATATTGAGCTCTTAACGAGTTGCCCAGTCGATAAGATTCATTTTTTATATACCATCCATCATTGAGTGGTCCTGTTTATGCAGATCTATGTTACTGATGAATTCCTTATATGATCTTTAGGCATATGTGGCCGATAATACAGTAGCTTCAGTGTGTGCAGGTCCTAGATTTGAAGATCCATTTGGTATCAAGTCTGTGTTTAGAGATCTCGCCTTCAAAATGACCTTGTGTTGAAAACTAACAATGTTACAGAAATATCACTTCGTTTTCCACAGGTGCTCTTGCTGGTAAACTATCTGATGCCATGTCCTCTGCCTTTGCCAGTTTTGGTGCTGGAACTGGGGAAGAGTACAGCTTTGAGACAGATTTTAAATGAAGGGAAATAATTGTTTATTTAGTGGTCACTTTTTTTTTTCAACGTGCAAAAACTTATCTTTTTGTTCAATTAAACAAAAAGATCAATAAATTATTCCTCGTAAAATGTTTGGTTTTTTTTATTGTTTTTGTTTTTTGTGTGTGTTTTGTAGTGACTTATTTCTTTGATGTTTGGTAGGTTAATTGTTGTTTCACTTTTGACGAAAGTTGTTAATTTTACGCCTGTCAAGGGCGGGATTTGTGTATTCCATCTCCGATACGGAATCCCCGGGGTCAGAACCATATGAACTCAAGAAGGGTCAAAGGAAATTATCCCCGTGTAGCCACCAGGATTTGAACCCAGTACCTTCTGCGCACACAGCAAAAGTGTTACCGCTAGGCTATCATGCCCTCAATCTAATTTCTAGGTTGATAGCTATAAATACCTAGGCGTAATGAACTGTGTTTTACAGTCAACACTGCTTAAGTCGATTTTTTTACCCGGTCCCGCCCCTAAGAAGAGACACGAATAAAAAATAAAGATCGAGCAGATAAGTCGATTTTTGGGTTATGTCCCCTGGAGATCGACTTAAGCAGTGTCGACTGTACCTGCAATCTGAAAGTACTTTATGGATTAACATAAAATGATAGTAGGGGTCCCAGTGGCTCAGAGGTATGGTTCTAGCCTTTGAAGCCAAAGGTACCGGGTTCGAATCCCAGCGGCGACAGCTGTTGTTTTTCTTCACAAAACTCGGTACAAACCAATTTGCCACTCCCTGATCCTATGAAGGTAGGTGAGATCAAGAATCTAGTCCTATCAGAGACGGACGATAAATAATATTATAATAAAACTCCTACCACAAAAAAATCAGTGGGCTGATCACCTGCTTGGTCTAATAATTTGATCCAGAGTAAATCCGCCTCATAGAGCGGGCCCTACACTGTAATGGTAACAGGAAACTGGATAAGAAAGAATTAAATGATAGACAGAAAATGACAGTGGGTTGATCACCTGCTTGGCTTAATATCTTGATCCAGAGAAATCCTACACTGTAATGGTAAAAGGGAACTGGATAAGAAAGAAAGAAGACAGAAAAGTTCAGCTGAAGGCTTTACATAACCAGTTCAAACAAGACTTCCTGTGAATTTCCTTTAAACAACGTTGTAATGAAGTACTCTTCAGACAGCTCTTGAAAGAAATCTCAAACACAAGATCACATGCAAGACCATTTACCCATGCACACCAATGTACACAAATGAAATACAATAAAATAGCATTTTATTGGACAATCAGAGAAAGGACAGTCATAAAAATCAATCGTATTTTTAAAAGAATTATTTAAGTTACTCAGCATCATGAAATCCAAATCTGTAATATTTGTGATAATGATACACATATAATTTTCATGGGTCATCAAAGTTCATCATGTACGTAAAACAAACTAGAACATCTCTATAATCAAGTGAAAAGAAGATATCCTGACATGTAATGAAAACCATTCTAAGGGCTCAGAGTGAACCCGTAGCCGGCACGTCGCCAATCCGTCCCCTGGCGAAACGACGGGTCTAGCACGGGTCAATCCTTGCCTCAACCAAATTTCAAGTTTATCGCTGCAATAAATTTCACCCAACACAGACCCGTCGTTTCAAAAACAAACAAGATGGAAGTAGAAGCACTCATTGAGGCTGTCATAAGAAGAGACAAGGTGAGATGATAAAGGTGATGAATTTGTTTCCCTTTTTGTAATATGGCGTCCAACTAATTCTAGCAGCAAGGAAAAGTTGTTTGGCTTCATTCTAATGTATGATAAGCGCTTCTCTTCCATCACTAAAAACTTCATCCACGAGATGGTGGAATTCACATTTCCCTACGTTGATTGATTTGATGAACCCAAAAACCGTCGTTCATAATAACGCCTCCTTTTTAAACAATACAAAATCATTAGCCTATGGGCAGCCATATTTTAAACGGGTACGGAATGGGTGCAATGCCGTTTTTCATCTGACACGTCATCATTCCGACGCATGCCCAAATTTTTATTCAAAACGGCCATGTGTTCACTCTATTTGAGCCCTAACAATGTACAGGAAGACACGGTGATGGTGACATTTCACAACTTGTGTGTATGGCCCCAAACGGAGTGGCATCATATCTCCCTCACATTCTCCTTGCTCTCTCAATAAAACTCTTTCACGCATACATTAGTTATATAGACTTTGTGTGTCTTCACTGAGAGAGTGATGAGAATGTGATGCCACTCCATTAGAGGTCTAATAATAATACTGCTGCCCTTGTCATGATCAGATCTGAGCTCAAACTAAAAAAAACAGCACATAAAGATAAACCGTGAATTTCAGTCATTACAATACAGTTGCCATCTCATTTCATCTACTATCATTCATCCGATACAGTGTAACAGTACAGTCGGCGAGAAGTCAATTCTTGTTTGAAGTCAACTTCTCTCGGCTCCCCATTTTTTATAGTTTCTTGTAGTTTCCTATGATGTCAACAATTTCAACTTTGTTTTCACTTGGAAGTCAAATCTGGATGACCAAAGTCAGCCACTGACACCCACAATATGAAGAAAATATCCATAGTTAGAAATCTCTTGTAGGCTATTGAGCAGCTGATACAGAGCAATTTGTGTCTTGTCTCTGTCTTCAGTAGAGTAGCCTACCTATTATTCTTGACTTGACAATACAGTCAACACTGCTTAAGTCGACGCTGCTTAAGTTGATTTTCAATCATGTCGATTTTTTTACCCGATCCCACCCCCAAGAGACATGAAGAAAAAATAAAGATCGGGCAGATAACTCGATTTTTTTTTCAGTTAACTCGATTTTTGGGTTATGTCCCTTGGAGATCAACTTGAGCAGTGTCGACTGTATAGCGGAAAAAAATTTGCTGTACGTGAAATTTTGCTATATCCGTGCTAGAGCGTATGTGAGTCATGTTTTTTAAAACAGAATACAAAGAATTAGGTCATGACAAAAAAATGTGAAATCACCAATCTCATGTTATTAAAAATAATTTTCAATTAAAAATTTTGATTTTGGATAAATGCCTGTGACATGTGGCAGTCAGATCCTATAACATCCATGATCAGCAGGTAACACACCTATAACAATTTTGTTGACACTTTTTGCCAACAAGAAATCTTTTTTCTAAATGACCAGGGCTGCCTTGGAGCAAGCAACTGGAAATTTATCAAATCCTGAATGATTCAGAGAAAAAACCTTTAGCAGTGCAAATACAGTAGTCTGCCTAATAACCAGCCCATCAGGAGACAGCATTAGCAGGTTCTAAGGCAGATTGGGTTCTTACATGAATTTCTAAGCAATCAAAGCTATACATGAGGTGGTGAATTCCTCCCTTTGCTAAGGAAAAAAATTGACATGACCAGTAAGCAGTAAGCTGGGCGGCTCTTTTTGATGCTGTAAATGAAGAAGTGCACTTAAGTAAAATGAGCCGTAGCCATCTTGTTCGTTTAATAGTCATTTCAACCGCAGAGTTTTTGTTTTGTTTTGTATATTTTAAAAATACCCAAGCACGAAATCCGTTAAAATAGCGGGTTCCTAGGGAGAGTTATATACCTCTGGAAAAAATTCTGTTGCGACCTGATGACGGGTTGTAAGACGGATCAGGTTCTTACGCGGAGACCACTGTACTGCCGTTGGTGAGATGACCTTACAGTTACGGTGTTGAAAAGGGCCAAAAATCAACATTGAAAAGAAACAAAAATTTGTAAATAGTATTAATAGCAAACCAAAATCAAGGGTCAATTCTTTTTATTTTCACACAACCATTTCTTTCATTACTTTTTCACCACCTCAGTGTAGCGGCTGCATAAATACTTACATCAGGGTTTACAGTTTATTTTCCCGTGCCATGCCAATTCAGACCCAAAAAACTGCCAACTGAGATAAAATACTGCCAAATTGTCACAAACGTAGAATTAATTTTGTTTTTATTTTTCCTTACTCTTACATATAAACGGCAAATTTAGTGAAATGTATGTGAATAAAATGCCATGTAAAGTAATTTTTTAAGATTTGATTTTATAAAAAAGACCAACCTGCCAAGAAATTTTGAAAAATGCCAGAAATCTGGCATTTTGCAGGAAAACTGTCAAACTAGGAACCTTCTCTACATCAACCATCCAAAACTAGTGGCCAGTTGTGGAACAATATCGGCGACACAAAAAACATATACTTCTGACAGGGACTTTGAGTGACATCATCCTGCGAGTCTAGTCCATGTTTTCCAGAGAAAAGGGTAGTATAAGTAACCAAAGCAGACAAACAGTAAATCAACCCACAGAGTACATGTCTCACAAGATAAATACCAATAAGGATTCCCACTCATCAATATACATGGTTAATATAAATATAGGCGTACATACAGCAAAATCAATGTAAAAATATATAAATTAATTTTTTTAACGAGAACTACAAATAAAATGTAGAGCTGAGTATGTATAATCGGACATTAATCTAAATTTTACAACCCTTTTGATTAGATAGTCTCAACAAAACATGTTCTAAGCTCAAATGACTCTCAGACACAATCTATTCTATCTAATCAGAGTATAGAGTTGACTAGTGTTATGACTCTACAATCATCTTGTCTACGGAAAAGTGTTTATGAGGCAACGCTAAATTGATGTTAATCTTGGAAGTGTTGACATCAGCACAGTTACCCATGTTACTAGAATAACAAACATTTCCTAATTGTATCAAATGATAACCAGAAAGGAAAATGTCTATAAAAATAGAATCAGATAATCACAGATATATTTTTGTGATAGTTACGATAAAAATTTGCATTATGTCTAACATCTAAATCAGTTTTACCAAGAAACTGTCGTCCAGTAGACACAGTTTGTAGGTTAAATATCATTGTCAAATCAGGATCATTGTCAAATCAGGCATCACAAACAATTGAATTTAATTTTTTTTAATGGTAAGATGAAATTATAATTATACTTATGAAATAACATCCATACACTAAATGATCATAATATTCATAAGAATTTCATACATACATACATTATTCTTTTTGACAATAAATATTGATATGCCCCTAAAACAAACCAAAAAGTACATATCAAATAAAATTAAAAAATTGAATATTAAGACCATAACAACGTGAATTTGGCTTTCTGGGTATTGTAGGCATGTGTTACATGTGACTGTCCTTTTGAATCGTTGTGTGGGATTTAAATGCATTAGTTTCTCTTTTTCTCCTCCTTTCAGTTCAATTTTTAATACGAATAAGAGTATATAGATGTTAAAATAGTCAGCAGTAGAGACTTATGCCACTATATGAGATAACGAATTCACATGTACATAAAACCACTGGTGTGAGATATGCTATATACAAAAGATTGATCATCGAATACACCTGGTGAGAATGTCAAAGTAACCAGCAGTAGAATGAGCAAATCAGACGAATAAAGAATTCAGATTACGCATTTATTAAATCTTTAACAACCATCAAATATAGACGACGAGGCAACAAAATCCCAATCTTCAAAAGCACACGATTCTAAAAAAAGAACAAATTTTTGTTTACTATTCTAGTGGTAGTAGTCCGAGGGACTCTTTGTAAGTATTATCTTTTCTTACAGATCCATTTGGGACTCATTGTAAGCAATATCTCAATTCCTAATTCAAATATTTGTAATCCTAATACTTACTGAAACAATAAATAATCCAACATAAAATGTGTTTCAGAAAAGAAGTAGAAGAAATTTCACCTGTATAGTCTTTTATAATCAAAGATAATGTGCTGCTGATGATAAAAAATATATAATTCATCACCTTGGTACTTTTCCAAGTTTCTAGGGTAGTGTGAGAACATTTTGTTTTCTTTTTGACAAAGCAGGAGAAAGACAAACAGACAATTTTTGATTAGATGGAATAATTGAACATATCTATTATTTGTACTCCATGACACTTTCCTGAACAACAAGTTTTGATATTTGGTTGATTTGTGATGAAGCTTTTCCACATTATAAGTACAGTCGACTATGCTTAAATTGATGTCTTTGGGAGAGTGGAAAGGATATCAACACAGTTGTTAGGTTGGACGTCACTAGGGTCAGTGCTCATTTCATAACCCAAAATCAACTCAAGCAACTTCAACTTATGCGTAATCCACTTTATTTAAAACAACTAGAACTCATGGCCCAACTTAAGGGTAAGGGTAGTCCACTGTATTCAAAACAACTAGAACTCGTGGCCCAACTTAAGGGTAAGGGTAGTCCACAGTATTTAAAACAACTAGAACTCGTGGCCCAACTTAAGGGTAAGGGTAGTCCACTGTATTTAAAATAACTAGAACTCGTGGCCCAACTTAAGGGTAAGGGTAGTCCACAGATTTAAAACAACTAGAACTCGTGGCCCAACTTAAGGGTAAGGGTAGTCCACTGTATTTAAAACAACTAGAACTCGTGGCCAAATTTTCCTATTTAAGTATCAAGACACATTTTAACATTTTGAGTACAATGTACGTCAGTTAATCCACTGTACTATCAGTGGATACCAACATTATTATCATATACAATGTAATGGCAGAGATGACTGATACCAACATTATTACATAATTTTATGGCAGTGATATTCATGAAATGAAAAAATCGTGTTGCTATAACAACATAATATGATGAATAATGTAGAGTCGACGTTTTGAAAATTTACCTTCATAATTTCAACACAACCCACAGCAAAAGTTTGCTGTTTGTAAATCCCTATTGCTGTGATAGAGCAATGCAGTATGATTATAAAGGACTTAACCCTTTACTAGTTAATGCGCCCGCTATAACACAACCCTGGTCTTGTTAATGCCCCCGATTGTGCCAATAGCTATGGGGAAGCGATATGTTTGTTTTGGAGCTCTTTTTTAGGTTGAAATACGTTAGTTACATCCACTTCCGTTACTACAGGATCTAGAGGGACAATAAAAGTGAAAGTAGCCTTTTACCCGATGAAAAAATGTTGAATCGTTGACATTAAAAAAAATAGACAAATTTTTTACCCTCATTACCAAAATAAACAATCATGACAGCTTTAGATTTCATGAATCATTTGTTGAATGTGTGTACTTTGATGGGTGAAAATTTAGATTAATCGGGAAGAGACTGTTGGCAATGACGGAACCTCTTATGACAATGTTTTTACCCCCTTTTCAACTTGAATAATGCACCACACATAATGATGCACCACACATAATAATGCATATCAAATGAAACAAAAATAATTCCTTGACCTAATGGTATTCTAAAAATGTATGTTACGTCAAAATGTATTCCATAATTAATTATTTTCTTTGTATAACATCTCATTCTGGGAAGAGTTGCAACCCATTGCTGGGTATCATGGAATTTTTTGACCCATTGACCTTAACCAGTAAAGGATTAATAAGTATTCATACAAAAAATACATAATATACGGATTTCTTCAAAGCCTCATTCATTTCTCAAATAATAGTGATTTTTTGTTCCCTTTAAGTTGTTTAATTCCCATCTGATATTTTTACAAACTTGGCACGGCAAAAATAATACAATACAAATTACAACAATACTGAACATAAGATAACATTCTTGAACCAATCACAAAGTTCAAGCAATAGTGATAAATCATTGAAAATCAATCTGATCATAGAATAGTTTATAATATATTAGCATTCATATAATATACAAGAAAATGATCATAATTGTTATTCTATATATCAATTACATGTTTTGACAATATGTAAGTCGGCCACCCTTAGGCATGCTTCATACAGGCTTGACCAATTGAATATGAGACACAAATAGAAACCCACCATTATCATAACAATAACATTAATGGATATTTTGCCTCTATTAAACACTGCACTTTGCTCTTTCAAATATTTTTACATTTTGTTTTCATCTTTACTGCTATCCCTATGATCGTTTATGTCATTCTGTAATATTTTTTTTGACAACAATAACATTTCTGAGACTACCTCCACCCTTTGGACATAGTGATAGTTGAGTTGTGCAGTTAAGACTCTTAGCGTCTGAATAGACTTAACACCGAAAAGTACTAAAAGGTTATTGATAAAGAAAGAAAGAGTCTGAATAGGATGTTGGATGAATAATTCACAGAGAAAACACAATGGGAGAGGAAGAACATTTTATGTACAGTTGACACTGCTTAAGCTGATTTTTTTACCCGGTCCCGCCCCACAAGAGACATGGAAAAAAAAAAAGATCGAGCAGATAACTCGATTTTTTCAAATAACTTGATTTGGGGTTATGTCCCCTGGAGATCGACTTAAGCAGTGTCAACTGTAATCCTTTTGCAGTGTACACAATTACTGGTACATCTAGTAGACATTCAATTTCTTTTCTTTTTTTTTTTTTTACCATAGAGTAAAAGGACTCAATGTCACTAATCTATGTTTAAAATGATCATAAATTTCACAATTTCATCAGCATAGCATTAAAATACTGTATTCCTTGTTGCTTCAAATGTGATTTTTATATTTCAATGGATTAATCTTTTCCTCTCACTTGCCTCTCCAATAATTTATAGTTTTAATGAAAAAGCACCTGTTTGATATGGGTGACACTACACACTAACACAATATAACCTTTTGTGCAAGATTTCGTAACAATGTCAGATGCAGAATTCACATTCAGATGAACACACAGTTTTTTTTGGTATTTAAACGTATGATCACAAATAATATTAAAATCAAATATGCCCAAGGAATGGAGATTGTTATGAAAAACAATATTCTAACATGCGGAAACCAGGAAGCCATCACATGATGATTTGGGGATCGGGCACTGAGGCACCTATAGACTTGTGGGGCAGAATTCGTCCTCCATTCACGTAGAGTTCATCTTTGACAATCACGTCTTCTCCTAAAACACTCACATTTTCCATTCTAACCTGGAATTTGTCAACAACAAAAATTAATAAATTGTGATATAAAAAAGAGAATATCTTAACTAAAAAGGCGAGTTCTTCGATTGATAACAATTTCCTCATTAAAAAAAAAACATACAACCTGATTACTTTGAAGAAAGTAAGCGCCGGTGGTCGAACGGTTAGCATGCTGAACCGGTCAGCGTGGTCAAGCTACAT
>JARBEQ010244622.1:0-11686 GCA_030265355.1 Tritonia tetraquetra | reverse complement strand
AATAGTATCAATTAAAGGGGAGCAGGCACTTGAAATAGTATCAATTAAAGGGGAGCAGGCACTTGAAATAGTATCAAGCAAGGATGGAAAATGTGGAAGTGCCTAGAGCTAATTAGCCCAGCTGGTTAGAGTGTGGTCTCTGTCTTGGGCTAGGCAGTGTTGTCGTACGCTGCGGTGAAGGTTTGATTCCTACTGTCGACATTTCACTTTTCTTCTTCTGATCTCATTGTCTTGCTGTTTTTGAGTCTTGTGAATCTACTGCTTTGAGTCTTTGAGTTTTTAAACCCCACTTCCATTAAAACTTTAATTTCTTCTTTTACATTTTCTAGAATTGACTATTGTGGTCTGGCAATGTACCGTGTAAATAAACTTCAATGTCTGCAAAATCATGCAGCAAGATTAGTCTTGCACAAAAAGAAAATTGATAATATATATATATCCTTGCTCCTTGATCTTCACTGGCTGTCCATAACAGAAATGATATTTTATAAAGTAGCTCTTTTAGCTCATAAATGTATAAATGATAAAACCCCTTGTTACCTTGGAAATCTAATCAAAGTTTATGTACCTCAACCTAATTTAAGATCTAGTGCCAAAATAAATTTACAAGTTCCTTTTAGAGACACAAAGAAATTTCCTAATAGAGCATTTTGTTGCTTTGGACCTACTCATTGCCTGAAAGTTTAAAATGTATAACTGACGCGGTGATTTTCAAAAAGAGGCTAAAAACTTTAAGCATTCACAAATGTCTTGATAGTCAATGATCCATTTTCACATGCTTTTGTCATTACTTTGTGCCATGTACGTTGATATGATGTTATAACTTCATAATTTGTAAACATTACTTGTCACTGTCTACTGTGATATGGGCCCTGAGCTATTGAGAAATAAACTTTATTATTATTATTATTATTTCAGACTGCTATATATGGGAAGAATTTTTGCATAGCAGCCAAAGATGCATTCTTCTTGCTAATGAGAAATATTGTAAGGTGAGTTGAAAATATTTGTTAATCTTTTTTAAAATAGGTTTTAACAAATTTCCTATTGAATCAAATTGTCACTTTACGCTTATTTTTTTTTTCACGTGTAATGGCTCAAAAGATTTTTTTACTGTCGGATGAAATATCGTTGACCCGGAAGAATTGCTCCACTCTTTTGACAATAAGTTTCTAGATCAGTGATAGGATCAAATTTCTCCACGTGACCTAGTTGTACCAATTTGCAGGTGTGTGAATCTCAATCAAACATTCTGGCATATGCACATCTGTCTTTTCACTAGCATGGACATACACACTTGATAACTTTGTAAAACCAAATGATGATAAGATTTATGGTATCATGAATTGTTGGGGGTCACATCTGGTGGGGTGTCCTCTATATCATAAAACATAAGCATGAGGAGAAAAAACCTCCGAACGTTATTGATAAAAGGCGCCATGCGTTATGCTTTCCCAAACGCCAATATTTACTGTAGTCAATGTAGTAATGTATATCACCTTGCAGCTGAGGGCGTAATTTGTGAAAGATAAGCATCCTACTATGTGGTTCTTGTTCCTACCTACCCTCATAGGATCAGGGGAGTGGCAAATAGGTTTTTACCAAGTTTTGTGAAGAAAAACATCGGCTGTCAAAAACCCGGTACCTTTCGCTTCAAAGGCCAGAACCATACCTCTGAGCCACTGCGACCCGTGATTTCCTTCATACCACAGAAACAGAGATAAGCACCTTGGGCCCGAAATGCCTCTCCGCGGACTCATAACCGCATGCATAATAGTATAATATCATTTTGTCACCAAGGTCACAATGAACTTTCTCAATAATAATATTTTATCGTACACACACTCTCTCTCTCTCTCTCAATAATTATTACATGATGCTAATCGCTGGATAGCTCAGTCGGTAAAGTATGTGACTTTATTTTGACGAGGCGGAGATGCCTTTGGCAAGCACAGGTTCAATCCTGACGGTAGCATAACCCCATTTCTTCTCTGTGGCTATTTTCTCATTTGTGAAGATGCAATTTGACTTAAAAACAACACCTTTGAGTGATCAAATAGAAACAGGTATTACAGCAGCTAGATAAACTCGGGATCAGGTAGATAAGGCAAGCAGGTGATCAGCCCACTATGCCCCAAACCTTGAAGGGCACAATGAGCATCGCATTTTTAGGTGCTGTCCGAGTTGTGGCCATAACAATATTTACTGTTGCCTTAGTGGTAAACCCCTCAGCTATAAGGAAACTGCTTGGATTTTGCCACATAAGGCGTTGTCTTAGTTTCTACTATTGATTTTTTTGTATCCAGGGTTGTTGTCTTGGATAAAGTCACAGACTTTCTGTTGTTCCTGAGTAAAGCCTTGATTACGGGGGCTATATGTAAGTAATGTTTGTTTTTTAAAATCTCATCATTTTTGTATGTTAATGTTATCACTGACCCAGCATCATGGAGAGACATAGCTGTTTCTTAATCGATGATAGTGAAGGGACAGAATGAATGAAAGAATTCAATGTTTTCATTTATTTTAGATTGTTTATTTTGGGGTTGTTTTTTTTTAGTCTAGTTCAATACTGCAAATTAATAGGTTTTCATTCCCGTTGTTTTTGGAAAGTATTATTTGGAAAGGTGCTTCATATTCCTCTTCTTCTGCTGCTGCCCCTCCTCCTCCTCTTTCTCCTCCTTTTTCTGTCATATTGTCATTGCAGTTCACTATCCGCATATGGAGCATTTTTTAATCAAATGCTGACCTAGTCGAATTGGACAATATGGATAGACAATTTTTTTCCCCCAAGCAACTCTGTCGGATAAGTGAGCATGTCGGATAACTGGCAATAGATTTTAAAAAGGGTTACTATTCAGCTTTATTTTGCTGTGCTAAATGTGTATCGTTGTGAGGTGCATGCAGGGTTGATGTTCCAGTCAATCTTCCTGCTGCGCTGCACGAGTATAGAGCATACCTGCAGTGACTGTAGGCGTACATGGTATGCAGGGCTGAGGGTGCTATATGGGTATGGTGCAAAAAGTTAATGATGAAGATTATATAACGTATCACTTTGCATTGAAATAATATACCAAAGGTAGGGCTAAACGAAAGATAATTTTTTCGAATCTCTCAGAACTCGCCAATATTTTTTCTAGGATTTTTTCGAAATTAGCCGAATGCTCCATGGGCGGATTGCGAAATACAGTGACGATATGGTGTAGGCATTTCTCTGTACATAGCTCTGTCCCTCGTACGTTGCATTATGTCCATGTGATATATTCTATGTGTAACCACATGACATTTAAGCAGTCCAGTAAGTTTAACTCTTTGTCTCTGGAATTTTTGTTTTGTTTTAACGTTTATTAACCTCACTTTTTTTTTGCTACCCCCTGTAGTATTAAAAATGCTTATTTCTGAGCTTAGTTATTGACTAAACATAGCAAATTGTTCGTGGTTGAATAGAGAATTAGATGGTATGTGTGAAAAGGCTGTGAATAGTGAGTATGTTGAGAAAAAATTAAAATAGATATATTTTACTACTGCGGCTCATGAGTTGGAGTGACAGAGAGTGGGGCTTATCAGAGACAAAGAGTTAAGACACTGTCTTCCTCTGCTTGTTTCTTCACAAATGAAAATAACTGTTTTGCAATAATGTGATATTATATTGACTAAAATGTCTATGTTGAGAACTTTATTTTTTTCGTTTGTTTTTTCATTAGGTGTGATGTCATTCTTTTGGTTCAAGGGGAACGTTAACTACTTTGACTCATACATTGTGAGACCTGAACTGAATTACTATCTCACCCCTGTTATTGTAAGTAGAGATTGGGCAGTGGCCAAGTAGTGTAAGAGATTGAATTGTTTTGTGCCCCTTTTAGCACTTGTAGCATATTTTGTGAGGGCCCAGGCAAAAATAGCAGTAGTTAAAGACTGAAAATAAAAATTTTGAGATGACTTTTACATGGGACAGGAAATTAATTTGTGATCATTTTGTGTTTTTAATTTCATCCAAATTGGATGATTAGAACCAAAGATATCAAAGTATTTGTGTCACAAGGGTATAAAGCAAACAGTGAAGAAAATAACCTTTCGTTTAAGGCCGTGTTTCTCAAAAATACAAATCGTGATTTTAAAAAGGATTGTTGCTTGGGCCCTGACATTTCATGGGAAGGAGCTCCTGTATAAAGGCAATCTCTGATAGGACTTGAAATTGGAGAAGATCTTGTGAGGAAAAACTAAAGATTGCCTGAACGTCCTGGGGAGAGGCCAAGGGAAAAGAGCACAGAACAGAGTTTAGTGGAAGAGTGTTAACATGTTGCTTCATGAGGAGTCAGAAAGACTAAGTCAAGTTTAGTCAAGATATGACTTGGGCTTTGAAAAAAAGCCAGAAAATAGACCTTTTAAACTCTTGGACCTGTCTGGGATATAAATGCAGACTTATTGATCCTTGGGTTGTGCTCTGTCACTGTGCGAAGTTCCAATTAACCCTTCTGGACCCGAAATTCCACTTTAGCAGGACAGCTCTAATTTCCCTGTGATCCGAGATTCCACTTTAGAGGGATAGGCAGCACCCATTCCTGTGGGTTTCGGTGATTGGATTGTTTGTGAGTCTACACAGTGGTTGTTCAGTCACATTTCCCCCAGGAGCTTAGGTGTGGGGTCACGATATGGTCAGGAGGTCAGGGGTCAAAGGGTTTGAAAGGTGATGACTTAGGAAAACACTCCAAATTAAAAGGGAAAATACTGTGAGAAATAGAAAGATAATTATTAGAATGAAAGCTCTAAAGGTTGAATTTTGACACCCTTTTCAACACAGAAAAGTCACATCAAAGATGGTCTAATAGGACTTGAGACGATTCCATGTGAATCTCCAGGGCAGAGCCATCAAAACTAAAAGCTCCAGAGAAAATTTCCTACACAGGGTGTCTTAACTGCTGACACCTTGGTACAACTCCGTCATTGAAGCAAGAATTGGCTATATTGTGGTTGAAGAGATAAGATTTAAGTGAAAGGCGATATGCCATATCCTTAGAATGAAGAGATCAAAATACCCATAGTTGGCCATGAGAAAAGGTGAAAGAGAGAAAGGCAGATATTAACTGAAACATCTAGAAGGGTGGTTGAAAAGAGACAAGAAACCAGGAACAAACAAAAGACTAATCCTTCCAATGCCAGAGTTGAGAATTTATTTCATTGTGTTATAAACCTGACACCAAAAGGTAAACCAGGAAATGATACATTTTTTGTGTTTTATTTGGAATTTAATTCAGGTGTAATATAGTACTTGGCTGTTGGCAGTGAAATATCTTGTCAGAATTCTAGTGCTGAAGCTCCTAATGGGCTGCTTGCACTGGATACTCCCCATACGGTTGAGAAGGATCATCATCATCATCCAGTGCCAGGAACTCTGTCCCCTGCTCTCAGAAGAAACGGAATGATTCCTATCTGTCCATCATTTGACCACTAATTGGAATTATGTGAAAAGTTTATTCGCTGTCTTCCTCTGTCTCTTTAGACTTCTATTTTACCAGTCAGAATCTGCCTTTCAATGCCATCTTTTCTATAAATGTGGCCTAAAAATTTAAGTTGCCTTTGTCTTATTGTTTTGATGAGTGTTGTCTTTGTTCAGATTTCTGACAATACTTCTGCATTGGAGATTTTATCTTTCCACTGTATATTTAACATACATTTATAGAATTACACTTCAGCAGCAACTATGGCAACTATTTCATGGCCTGCTGGGGGTGAATGAAACATTGTAATAATGCTGTGCTTTACTATGCTATGCTTTTCTATATTCGGAAGCCATTGAGTGATCTGTTTATATAAATCTTTTACAGATCTTGACATTGTGCACCTATCTCATCACCTGTGCCTTCTTCAGTGTGTACACCATGGCTGTTGATACCCTGTTCCTGTGTTTCTGTGAGTTCAATAGACTTAGGCTTTTGACTGCAATTTTTTCATTATTAGATAGATGTGTTCACATTTCGCTCTTTATAAAGGATAAAAACTCTTTGAAATAAAATGTATTATCATATACCATTGCAAAAATATCGGCCCGGTGGATCATCAATCAACTGGTTGGTGGTGAAAATGGCAACTTACAGTCCATCGATCTCCTTATGTGGCAAAATCTGCTGTTTTCTCATAACTGAAGAGTTTACCACCAAGGCAACAGTAAATATTGTCATGACCAAAACTTGCGCAACACCTAAAAATGTGACGCTCAATTCCCCATTCAAGGTTTGGGCACAGTGGGCTTAACCCTTGCTTACCTTATTTACCTGATCCAGGGTTTTTCCAGGTCTGTACTGGAGCTGACTGCAACACTGCTTAGCGGTACCATGTGGTTATAACAAAACAAAATAAAACAAAAAATTTCACTGATATATCGGTAGCTGGTATAGAAAGAGTTGCAGTTTTACAGTAATTTGCCAACTCTTACCCTACCTTAATCCTGTAACAGCCATGTGGATCAGAAACATATTATTTAAGTAGCATGGTTTCTAGAATACAATAAACTATATTTATTTGATATTCTACTTTTGTTGTGTAAGAAACTTAGAAAGACAGATACGGCCGTGAAGATATAAATCTTTCATTTTATCCGTGTGAAGGCAAATGTAACTTCATTCATAACGCATTGTAGCATTTAGTACATATTTGTAAGAAATATTACTGTTAAAATGTTGATTATCATTTTCATTCATGATGAATAAAATATCCTTGTTCATTTTATTTTTCTTCAGTGGAGGACTTAGAAATGAATGACGGATCTGCCGCCAAGCCGTATTTCATGGGTAAAGGTTTGATGAAAGTTCTGGGTAAGAAAAACCAGAAGCTAGCAGACCCTGCAGAGGCAAAGGGAGGTAAAGCAAAGAATGGGAAAACATCCAAAGTCGCCCAGTCTCCGCCCGAGAAAGGGAGGGAACTGCCACAGCCAGCTTCTAAGAAAGGAAAATGGGGTTAACAGTTGACTCCAGTCACAGAAGTCTTCGTGAGGAGAGAAAAAATTGTTACATGCTCAAAGTGTCTTTTATTTTTTTATCTTTTGTTAACTCTTTCTAACTGATTTTTTTCCTCTTCATCATCGTTATCATTGTTATCTACAAATCTTCTTCCTCATCTATGGGAGCACTGAGATGACAATATCAAAATATCGTTATCATTTGATTACGGTACATCGTTACAATTGCTATACGTTAAGATCTGCAAATGTTAAAGAAAGTGAAGACCCAGTTGTAATTGACTACCTAGCAGAGGGTACGGAATGTTAGTGCTGAAGCTCCTAGCTTAGCAGGCAGCTCGCGTTATATATTCTTCATGAAGCTGGGAGTGTAATGGGCTGCCAGGAGTAAACGAAACATTGTAAAGCGCATAAAGCATGATGAATTGTGGGATTGCACTGTATAAAAGTCGTCTTTACATAAATACAACGATTAAATAGACACATAATGCAGAACAAAGTTATAACCTTGACATAAAAATTCTCTTATTTGAATATTGTTAATTAAATAGAAAAAAAATAGCAAAGGGGATTCCCCTTTTTTCATCATTGTCAACATCATCACATTTTTTTGTTTTCAATGTCTCCTTACTCTATTTCATTTTTACTCTTGCTCAGTCTTTAAGAAAACGTTTGGCCTGCAACAACAAGTCAAAATCAAATTTCCTGTTTACATTTATTTTCTTTTAGAATGTTTTTTACACAATATGTTTGTTGTACACATTGCAACCAGTTTGTTTATAAAATTGTGTTCGCATGAATGTTCTTTTTTTTAAAAACAGTTTTTAAGACGTCATTGAAATATGTAAGTCTCAGTTTTTACTGGGGCTAAGAGGTGACCACAATGGCATCAGTAATTGTTTTTGTAATGTTCTTTTTTATGATTAATACTGTTCAGTGTATGTTGCTCATGGCGCCAAAAAAGGATGTTGGACACTGTGGGATAATCACCTGCCAGTCTGAAATCCTTGGATCCATAGCTTTTCCAGCTCCATGTTTGGCTACGTGTGGAGGATGGGATATCTGCATTCATTATGTAGGGGATTGTGTGCGCCGTATGTGTTGTTAGAGCATGGAGCTGGTCCAGACACTGCACTGTAGTATTAATTGAGCTTGATAAATACAATCAACCAAACTCACGTATTATTTGCATTTATATCCATGTCCCGTGCATTTACAAGAAATCAAAATAATGAATGTTAGAAATACTTACAAGTTAGTTGCTGAATAAGACTAGCAAGGAAATTTAGGTTTTAGTTGTCTTTTTTGTATATTGTGGGCTGATCACCTGCTTGGCCTAATATCTTGATCCAGAGTAAATCTGCCTCATAGAGCGGCCCCTACACTTTAATGGTAACAGGGAACTGGATAAGAAAGAAAGAAGTATATTATTGTTTGGAGTTGGGTACACCAAATAACAACATTATATTACAAGCAATTGGTCAATGTCTCCGACGATTTGTAATATGAAATATACCAAAACATTTAATGTATGTATTTTACGTTAAAGACCAGTCTAGGTGAGATTCCATACTGGCCATAACTATGAGAAAGATTTCAACCAAGGAAGGAGGTTCTACTGGAAACTACCTTTGTTGTTCTCTTGATTCAGGATTTAAAATTCATTGTCAACATCGGCAACGCATATAATAGATCCATTTAAAGTAAGAATGCATGTGACTAAGTGGGAAGATAATATATGATTATAAAACATCGAACAATGATGCTAATCTTAGACGACCCGGAAGACTTAATTTTGAAAGGATAGCAACCGTCTGTTTGCCTCACTCGACCCAGGTGTAGAAATGGGTACCAGTTCTCAACAAGTCTTAAGGAAAGTATTCTGAATAGACCAGCATCCTATGCACAAAATGACAAATTGTCACTTGTCCGCTACGAAACCAGATTAATCTGCGACCCTATGAGCCTCAAAGCCTCTTAATGACATATTTGTTTGAATATTATGTCTTACTATTTGTTTCTTTCTCTATGGATTATTACAACATTTTGAGTAATTGAATAATCATATAGATTATCAGCTATAAAGCAGAAAACAAATATTTAACGGGTTTTTTTTTCTAGAAATCTACACCCTATAAACAACATATTGGAAAATTGGAAAATATCAAACATTGTCTTGTAATAATGATTTGATTGGAGTTTTCATAGTCACATGCATCTTCAAGATTTGATATGCCATTTCTGTGTTTACAAAGGGTGTAAAACAACAACTGTAGAATTTACGATAAATTTAATGATTTGTCAAAATCCATTTTTTCTCCATCCTCAAATGTAGGCCTGCAATGCAAAATGCATAATATTATAATGATGAGTCTATTCTTGCCTATTTTCTAAATCTATTTAAATATCAAACTCATGCCAATACTTACCTAGTTAAAAATGATACGTCCAGTTGTAAATGCACAGTTGATTTAATTGTCTCTTATTTTCTATGCTCGCCTAATGTGGCAAAATCTGCTATAAGTGTCCTTATAGCTGAGGGGCTAACCACCAAGGCAACAGTAAATATTGTTATGGCCAAAAATTGGGCAACACCTAAAAATGTGATGCTCATTGTGCCATTCAAGGGTTGAGGCACAGTGGGCTGAGCACCTGCTTGCCTTATCTACCTAATCCAGAGTTTTTCCAGCTCTCTGTATTCAGTAATGCTGGACATGGAGCTGGCCACAACACTCCGTGGGGGTATAATGTGGTTTGGACAACAAAACAAAACAAAACAATGTTTTCTATGTTTGATTTGCTTTTGTATTGAATAGGTTGCTGATTCATGATCGTCTCTTTGCAACTAGAAAATGTTCTAATATTAAAAGAAATGAAAACTTGATAAGAATACTTTTACCAATAAGGATTGAACTCATGATAGTTGATGAAAACTTGATAAGAATACTTTTACCAATAAGGATTGAACTCGTGATAGTTGATGAAAACTTGATAAGAATACTTTTACCAATAAGGATTGAAATCATGATGAAATGAGTATCTGAGTAAGTGGCAAGAAAAACCCCAGAGGAAAAAAAATGGAAAGTTTTCAGAGAAGAAACCCCTTCAATGAAATGTTTTCATCGTTATGGTTTGAGTCTCAAGTTACGGGGATCAGGCCACAACTGGGTCGTTATATTCGTTATACGTTTCTGTTGTTTTGTCTTTTTGGAAGTGTTTACAGTGGGCTGATCACCTTATCTACCTGGTCCAAAGTTTTTCCAGCTCTGTATTCAGTAATGCTGGACTTGGAGCTGGGCGCAACACTGATCAACGGTAATGTGCGCTACGGATTACAAAACAAAACAGAACTCCTAGCTAACTACTTATTCACTGATAAGAGAGAGAGAGAGAGAGAGAGAGAGAGAAAGAAGAGCAAGTGAGTAAGCACATGAACCATTTCAATCACAATGATATGTTTAAAGTGTGTACATAATGATATGATATGCTCTATACAAATGTTTTCGAATTAAGAGAGTATTTTATCTCTACTGTACTTAACATTAATTTGACAACATTCCTGTCCTCTTCTGTGATAAAAATGATTACATAGATTCCTTTTATCTTACTCTATGATATGTACATAGGTATATGATGATATGGTGTTGATATATGACCAGGAGATTACTCTTACAAAACTGTTAAATTATTATATGCTTGCTCACATTTAAATTTGACTTAGTACTTTTTGTATTCCAGAGTGGTTTTTATATAAATTCTAATTTGTCATGACAAAATATATTTTTTATCAATTTAATTGTTTACAATTTTTTTAAATTGGAAACTTATCACCTATCTGTTTTATTATGTGTAATAATGTTAAAGTTATTTTTAATCGATTTATATTGATTGATTGATTTTTATTTTATTGATTTTTACAATTGAACACAGATCTCTTATATATATCTTTTTGTTTCTTTTTGCATAATTTATTTTCAATCTTTTTTTTTTCTTTTCTTGTGTTCATTGTTAACTTTTCAGACATCAAATAAAGATAATTTTGAAAATTTGTCTCGATTCAGGTGTTTGTAACATTAGATAGAGTGGGTACCCTGGATTATAAGATGGTGAGTGTGAGACGGGATACGAGTTACAGTTGGTTTGGGGAGTATTCAAGTTTTGGTTTTCCCATTAGTGAAATTCTTTCTTTCTTTCTTATCCAGTTCCCTGTTACCACTACAGTGTAGGGCGGGCTCTATGAGGCGGATTTACTCTAAATAAAGATATTAGGGCCAAGCAGGTGATCAGCCCACTGACCTTTTTGTGTTAGGAATTACTTTTGCCCGGCAGCGGCCTTTCGACCTACTCTTTTCGATTTCCAACCGCCAAGCGTTCTTTAACGTGCACAACTTGCACACAGACCTCCGAATTTTTGTTCTGTCTCCAAAAGGACTAAGTTCTTGATCCCACCTACCTTCATAGGATCAGGGGAGTGGCAACTAGGTTTATACCGAGTTTTGTGAAGAAAAACAACAGCTGTTGCCGTTGGGATTCGACGCGGTACATTTCGCTTCAAAGGCCAGAACCATACCTCTGAGCCACTGGGACCCCTTATTGCGATTTCCCAACACTAAAGTATTATCATTCTTCATCTATGCCTCCCAGTTTATATCAATTACTGAGGGGGTACCCACAAGGGCTACAGTAATTTGTTTATTGGCCTGTCTTTGATTGATACTGATCAGTGTATTGTTC
>JARBEQ010244611.1:0-11689 GCA_030265355.1 Tritonia tetraquetra | reverse complement strand
GGGGTGAATAGAAAGGGGGCGGGGGGGGGGTGTGATTGGCTGGTGTAGAATTTACACTGCGCGCACCAGTGAGAATAGTAGAGCTAGAGATCTAGATCTATTTCATTCACTGAAGCACACTGCTAGTGCTGTGAAAGCATTACCGGAATCACCGTCTACCTAAAGTACAAACTTGCGAATCACATTTTTTACTTGCATCCAACGAACTATTAAAACTAGCCGAGCTAGTTCGTTGAGTCCGAGTTCTACTGTATGTTGTTTCGTTGCCCTTCTGGGCAACCCCTGCCGAATGTTCCGATAGGCTTGTCAGGATGAAGCCTAGGGTCTCAATACCTAGAGGGTATCCGGCCAAGTAGTACCCTACTACATAGTGGTACCAGAGACAGTCGAGTTAACGAGACATGTAAGTGTAGGGTAAAACTAATACATGCATATAGGCCACTAGCTAATGGTGGCTGCCGGAAGTTCGAACTCAAAGTCGAAGAACAGAGAGATATAAAAAAAACTTCCAATAAAGACAATAATGCAATGACACAGGACATTTCGGGTAAACCCCGTCCTCAGCTGGACACACACAAAAATGCAAACAAAAAACGGGAAGAACAAACACAAACACTAGTATGTAGAAAGATATATCAATAACAAAAAATATCAGAATCAAAATAAGGTACAGGTCTAAGTGCAAAGCAAGGTAGTCAAGAATAAAATGTTAAGTGGCAAATGTTCAATTAAAAACCAACGCGCCTGCCTTTATTTATCGACTCTGTTTGAAATAGTTCAGTCCCCACTCATACGCTGCAATTTGCCATGGACGGCGAGGCGGGGTTACATGCTCGGTAACTCTACAGTCTCTGGTGGTACCTTACTAAGTAGTCCGTATCACGGAAACAATAATTGCTATAATATACAGTCTTATGAACAATAACCAATGCGGATCTCCAGATAACGGTAGTCATTATGCCAAGCCCCTTCAGTGATTACCGAGGAGAGGGTGGCATCAGATGGTCGCCATTGTGTGTTCAGTAATTACTGAGATAACAGGGATAGCATTGATGAATAATGGCTATGTGTCTTCATTAATGATTAAGATCAAAGATCTGGGTGTTTTGTTCTTTTCATTCTAAAGACATGGTCATCATGGTAATGACTGGGTGTCTTGTTCTTGTCATTCTTAAGACATGGCCTATCCACCTTCATTTGCGCTTCATTACTTCAACCACAATATCTTATTTATGTAGTTGATTCCTGTTTTTATGGAAATCTGTTTCTTTGCTTACTCTACCAGATTCTTCTCCATTCAAATTGAATTGTTTTTTTTAAAGGTTTCGCTCCTTCAAATCGTCTTGATTTGCTTTCAGTAGTTTACTCGTGATTTATACAAATTTCCGCAGCCTATGATGAGATAAAGTAGAACACTGGATAATACAATTTTGATTAAAAAAAATTATGAAGCCTATAAGATTTACTGTATACCGCTTGTTGATAAACTATCAAAATTGTCATTTGATGGCTTATTTCAAGCGTCCTAGTCCTACTTGAAAGCTGGGGCCAAGAAAACTAACAAAGAAAATGGGAAAACATTCAAAATTGTCTTATGATTATTTATGCATTTTATTTTTATGTGTAGTCAAATGACACGGCGTATTTATTTATGGCGGCAATTTTGAGAAATTCATAATTTGATATTTCAATTTTGTTTTGTTTTGTTATCCAAACCGCGTTATACGCACAAGGAGTGTTGCGGACAGCTCAAGGTTCAGCTTTGCTCAACACACTGCTGGAAAAACTCTGGACCGGATAGATAAGGCGAGCAGGTGATCAGCCCACTGAGATCCAAATCTTGAATGGCACAATGAGCGTCGCATTTATAGGCGTAGCCCAAGTTTTGGCCACAGCAATTCCTATTGACAGTTTCCTTGGTGGTAAACCCCTCGGCTATAAGAGAACAGCAGATTTTGTCACACATCTCAAATTGAGATATGTAAACAATGATATCGATTGGTCCAGGTAAGAATGCAATATGATGTGTGCAGTTATGGCAAATACTGAACAGTTATGCACTCTCGTATAATAGTGTTGTAATGAGACTCCGTCTTGAGAACTACGTATAGACTGGTAAACATATCCAACACAATAAACACACAAAACAACATTCTTAGGAAATATGTTATCAAGTATAATGAACACAACATCGTATAGTTCAATCGTCTAAGTGTGTTTTATTTGTCAAAAAGAATAATATTATTATTTTAATAGGGTGTGGGGCTTTGACAAGACATGGGTAAAATTGTTCATTGACACAATGCTCGCTCTTGGAATGACATTTCCAGTTGATTATAACCACAATTTATAAATGAAACGATAAACATTGGCTTGCTCCTTTCTCTCTGGTATTTTCAAGATGAGTCAGTCCAGACTGTCCCCGCAATTATTGAACAGTTGATTGTGTCTTCGGAAATGGTATAGATATCCTGACAAATTCTGAGTCAAATTACCAATATTGATGATCTATGGCTACCGAGAATGGCGGTACCACAGTCGACTCCGGTTTATCGCAACTTTTCCCAAGAAACAATGAATTAATTCTATAAAAAAGTCACTGGTTAATCGCAACAATTTTGCCGCTCCCGTCGTGTTGCGACAAACTGGAGTCGACTGTTTTATGGATTGTAATTTGGCTGTCGCTATTTTCACCCGATTACCAAGCCATGTCAACCAATGAGAACATCTGTTCCGTGTCCCTGAACCCTAAGATATAAACATACTTCGAGTGTTGTTTCAGTAAACCGCTCTCTCATTGGTTGACATGGCTTGGTAATCGGGTGAGAATAGCGACATCCTTGTAATTTTGGTCATACATTGTGACATCTGCATTTAGAACGGTATCTTGGCACTATGCTAGTTAGTTGTGCACAGTGGGCTGGCCCTATTCAAATTGAAAGCATGGCCTTTTTTAAACGTTTGATTTCTTTTGCTGGGGATCCAATGGTTTGTTTTCAGTCCATATCCCGCATTCATTCATGTCTTTTGTATATCATATCCATTTTGGGTGTTGTTGTTGTTGTTGTTATTGTTGTTGTAGTTGATGTTGTTGTTAAAAAAAAAAAATTCAAGCATTCATTCAAGGGCCAGTTAAGTGATGCCCTATGAATTAAAAATAATATAAATCTTTACGTGTACTGTAGCGGTGGTTACATCAGCGTCTCTACACACACGAAATGATAAAGAATCCATCATTGGACATTTTGGTCTTTGTCCTACTTATATTAATATTACTTCTTTCTTTTTAAAATATCAAATGATACAAATAATAATAATTGATTGATACCGTTTATCGGCTGTAGGTAACAGTAACAGCAAACTAGTACTAGTAGCAATATCTACTACTACCACTACTACTACTGTTGCTGCTGCTGCTGCTACTACTACTACTACTACTACTACTACTACTGTTGCTGCTGCTGCTGCTGCTACTACTACTACTACTACTACTACTACTGTTGTTATTACTGCTGCCGCTTCTATTTACTACAAACAATTTCGATATAAAATGATAACTGTTTATATAATATAAATATCTTTTTGTTCAAAATGAAAAACATTAACTCTTTGAAATCAGGCAAGTAGTCTTTCTTTATGGATGAAACGCATGTCTAGTTCTTGGATTTCAAGATTTTCTGGAGATCTCCACTGTCATGCTTTTGTTGAATCTGTTCTTGTCCACCAATAAACTGCTGGTCTACGAAACAACACGGCACTGACTGTAAAAAAAAAAGAAATGTTAAAAGAATGCAGCAATTTATAGCATGTTTGTCATCGTAACCCACGTAAAACAGTAAAGAAAAGAGAGTGAAAACAATACCCAAAAAAAACAAAACAAAAAAAACAAATACCAAAACAACAACTTAAAAAAACAAAACAAAAGAAAAACACAAAAATCAAACCATCGTTGCACCCACAGACACGCTAACCCTAATCAAAGTAAAAAAAAAAACAGGACAAGACTACCACAGTAAAACAGGACAGTAATAGAGACAAATAAGAAAAAGTATGGTGGAAATACAGGCTTATTCAATACAAAAAACCCTGGTGAAAACAGGTCCTTTGACACATTTCAAAACGACTTTAAAAAAACAAGACAATCCCTTTAAAAAACAGGACTTGGCAGATCTGCACCCATCCGCGCGCAACCATCCAAAAATGATTGAATAAATAGATGCACGTTGAAAACAGGATCTAATAATATGCAAATTGTGGTGAAAGAGATTAATCTTGAAATAGCATTTTTTGAAAGCCTTCCTTTTTCGATAATAATGAAACTTTGATTTTTAACATTTAATTTCCACTCTCCCAAATTACTAATAGCAGTTTAGAGAGTCTCTCTTTGTTAATTGAATTAAAGGGGAACAGGCACTAGAAATAATATCAAGCAAGGATAGAACATATGAAAGTGCCAGAGAAAAGCCAAAGAAGAAAAGTGGAATGTCGACAGTAGGAACTCGTTAGAGCGTGGCCTCTGTCTCCGGCCAGGCGGTGTTGTCGTACGCCGTGGGTGGGTTCGATTTCTACTGTCGACATTCCATTTTTCTTTTTCTTTGGCTATTTTCTCGTATTTTTTCTCTTTGTTAAGTTGTTGTTTTTTAAAATCGTTCAACCCTAGAACGGTTATAATTCTTTCTTTTCCTACACGCTTTCTTCATTGATTCAAAAACTATTCCATATTCAATCGTATTAGCTCCTGCTTGACGAGGCAAACTGGTACAGTAGGTCTTAGATTATAGAACCTGAGGTACGCCAGTGTGGACTCCAAGACAAATTATTCTAAAACTCCGAATTCATATGTTAAGGCTTTTCAGATTTCTTTCGACAATTTGACTCATTTTTAAGAAAAGCATAGACTCAAACTCAAACTCAATGTTGAATAACAGAGAGAAAAATATGGCCTCGGTGTTCATGGATGAGTGTGTCAGAACATGGCCTCGATGTTCATGGACGAGTGTGTCAAAACATGGCCTCGCTGTTCATGGATGAGTGTGTCAACAGAACACGGCCTCGATGTTCATGGATGAGTGTGTCAGAACATGGCCTCGATGTTCAAGGATGAGTGTGTCAGCAGAACACGGCCTCGATGTTCAGAGATGAATGGCCCTCTATACGTCCCGATACTATTGATACATTAATACTAATGATAATGATAATGATGATAATAATAATAATCATCGTAATGTTTTGTTTTCCAAACCGCATTATTATAGCCATAATGAGTGTTGCGGTCAGTTTCATGTTCAGTATTGCTGAACACAGTGCTGAAAGAATTCTTCTAGTAATAATGATAATTATAATAATGATAATGATAATAATATGATAATAATAATAATGATAATAATAATTATTGTTATTATAATAATGATGATGATGATAATAATAATAATAATTTTAATAATAATAATGATAATAATATTAATTTAGTCTATGCAATTTAAAGATATTCTATAGTTCGGCGTGAGATTTTAAAGCTAAACGCTTGAACATCAAACATTTAATTCATGATCCTTTAATAACTTAAATCAATTTCACAAGAATAATGTCAACACAAAATGATTTACTTTCAACCAAACTTACTTCGTCTCCGGTTTTCGAGCTCAAGTACTCGCGTATTTCCTCATATTCATACTCCGTTTCGTCGATGGTCACCACTAGTAAGTCATCACCCGATATAACTTCTACGTCCAGGTAGTATTTAGTGAACAGCTCCTCTGTCTTGGCGCTGTATTCACAGTCTGATTTCAGGAACAGAACTACGTGCTTGCTAGAAATGGCGCTTTCGACATATGACTGCACCTGCTGCATGGTGACTTCTTTGTGTGCGTGAGTGTGGACGATGATAGATGCACAGTCCTATTCCTGAGCCCGACTTTCGCTTTGTAAGCCCCCAAAAGGGCCACTCGCTTTTTTATATCAAAGCAAGCCCCCAAAGGGCCACGCCCATTTTTGAGTGACTCGTTGACATCGACTCACGCCATAGAGCAGCAAACGCATCTTCCACAAATTGGGCGACGTGGCGATTCAATTGAGAGCGAGTGTTTGTCTATATTTTTTTAAAAACAAAAACGACAGTTCTTTTTTAATTTTACAGAAAGGGGCACGTCTGTGCGAAAGGGCGCGCAGGCGATTTGGAAGCATTTCTCAATCGTATCCCATTCACCACAATCATATTACCAAACTACTCGTATATACAGTGGAATCCGCTTAAAGTCAACCCCCTGGGGACTGGTAAAAGGCGTTGACTTTAAGCGAGGTTGGCATTAACCGTACACATCACAACACCACGATCCACGCATTGCCCAGATATAGCAGTAGTAGCCGTATGCTGTGTTTACACATCATATCACAATATTATGATAATGATACTATACACACGATTTTTACCCTCTCTTCCTCTCAAAAAGTTCTAAAGTTTGAAGTTTAACGCCCTTTTTAACACATAAAGGTCAAAATCAATGGCGGTTCAACAGAACTTGAGAATATTTCACATGAATCAGGCGGGACTTGAACCCTGTTCCACCGTGTCCAACGTTTAGTGGCTTGACCACTGAGCTAGGGACGCCCCTCTGTTCCTCTCAATACACCGTACACTTACTGTTGTATCTTCAGTGATGAAAATACATGTGAGCTTCTCCACTCTTTCTTCGACACTTTTATTTCTCTCAGGCCTACTTTATGTTGTCTGCCAACTGAGTTGACTGACGGAGTTGACTTCAAGCGAAATCACCGTTAAAGTTGTTGAATATAACCCTTATAATTATAATAAGGGGGAAAACAGGACTGCCGAGAAAATTTGACTTCTCGCGGACTGCCACTGTAAATAAATTCTGTTAATAAGAATGTATTGTAAAGTCCTTTTTCCAAGCAGATAAAAAAAGATGATTAAATAGGTATAAATCGGAAAAATCCTTTCCGTAAACATCCTTATTGAATATCGACACAACCATGGCCATGTCGTACTTATTACATGGTAAACGTTATGATTCTCTTCTTTCAGTCTGACCCTCGAGCTGCGAGGTCGCTACGGTAAATACAATGGACCATCTATCTGAACCAGTCCACAAAGTCCTCCTCCTTAACTCCCATCTCCCCATTGTTAACCTTGATCCTGTCCAACTTCCCCACGTTGGTTGTCCCCTTCTTCTTTTCCCCGAGAGGAAGACCCAAGGTGGAGATGAATGTACAGACAACCATTTCACTACCATCAGTTCCCCGATCGCCCATACATACAACTAAGTAGGCCTATATCTCAATCTGGCTAAATAATAAACTAACGGTTCTTTCTGTCAGTCAGTATCGAGGTCATATTGATTGCAGTGCCTCCTTTTTCATGACATTTTTTCCAACTGGACTCGACTCATCCACCGCATGGATTTCAATGACAAATCATTGAAACATTTTCCAAAACTGAAAAGTCAAAAGGAGTCATCAGCTAGAATTTCAACTTTGAATATCTCCGCATTTTAAAGACAAGACAGATCTCTCGGATCTTTGTCTACATTTTGACAAAATACAGAATCGTTGTATGCCCAAAGTGGAAGAACCTCCCAATTTTTATCAATTGCTGAGTGAGGGGGTAACCACAAAGGCTACAGTAATTGGCATGTCTTTGATTAACACTGTTCAGTGTATTGCTCATGGTGCCAGTAAAGAGTTGTGGACAGTGGGCTGATCACCTGCTTGTCTGTAATTCTTTGATCCATAGCAATTCTGGCTGTGTTCAGGGGGTGCCAGCATTTTTGGCAGGTATCTTGTATTCCTTTCATGGCTGAACGTAGGGTTGACCCCAACACTGCTCTGCGCTATTAATGTGGTTCGATCAAACAAACAGAATGGTTGTATATTGACAGATTTTTTGTTTTATTTTTTTTCTTATGGCATATAATCATCATTATACTTTTTCTTCGTGCAGATTTTGGGAACCAGCATGAAAAAGTTGTTCTCCATCCGTAATATGGATGACCAGGGGATATCAAGAGGCTTCCACTTTCAGACGACAGAAGGAGCAGCCTCATTGTCGTGGTAGCTGACTGAATGGAAGAGGCAGAGCAATGGTTAAGATATCAAGAGTGGCTCAAAATAAAAAGGACAGTATTTCTGGGCGCTGTACGTCCTTAAGAGTTTTGGGGAACTGCTGATGGGTCCGTTGATTAACCCTGATTTTGGTTTTGATACAACCTGGTGCCAGATTGTTTTAGGAATTTAATCCAAAGAGTTTAGGAAATGGCGATTTATGTTTGTGAATTCATCCAATGAATTGTTGCGCGTCCACTTTGTTTTGAATGTGCATTCACTAGTAGTACTAGTAGTGTACTTGAAAAGTGCTTGGTATGAGATTATTTTGTCTTGCAATACAATTCAGCTCTCAACATGCACAAGTCGCATTTCATACCCCAAAAAACCAGATTGAACACGCAACAATGTTGGGCTCCTTTGTTATGCTTCTCAAATTTTTTTGGGTGCAAAACTGCAAGCTAAAAATCCTTTGTGAAATACCTATTTACACTCTGGTAAATCAAAATGTGTTATCTTATAATGAAGACACAGTACACAATTTAAACCACTGTCTCATTCTTCTTCTTATCCAATTCCCTTTTACTTTTACCATTACAGTGTAGGGCCAGCACATTTCTCTGGATCAAGATATTAAGCCAAGCAGGTGATCAACCCACTGTGAGTCTCATTCTTATGAAATATAAAAAGGGAAGTGTTACTAAAATTGAAATTAGTAAAAAAACAAACAAAAAAACAACAAAAGAAATCCAAACCATGATGGTTCTTTTTCTTAAATTCAGGGAAGGGAAAAATAAAAACAACAGAGACAATATAACATTTTTCAAAATATCAAATTTTATTTTATTTTTCTTACATTAAAGAAAACTTACTACATTTCACATTGAAAATTATTCACACCCTTGTCTTTCAAATCCATTTTCTCTCCACTCACTCACTGTATAAAACTTGTGAACACTTCTCCAATCGGTTCAGATGCAAAAATGCTCAAAATAATATTTTTCCCCAACAGGATTTTACCACTAAAAAAACAAAACAATTTTGTTGTTGTAATGAAAAGTCATTTCCTCTCCATTCCAAGGGGTAACAATAACAAAATCTCTGAATCTTTTTACCATAATCAATCTTACTTTATATGCCTAAACCGCTCAAGGACATAAAATATGTTGTCATCATTTGAATATGTTCTTTTGTCAATAAATCATTAAAAAAATTGCTTCCTACACATAAAGGAAGGTAATTAAATATTACACTACAGTTAAAAACTACAAAGTTATTCTTGTTCTTTTGGAATACTGGCTGGACAGATTAAATGAAACTACATTTAATACTATAAAATAATCTACCAATGACCTTTGTTCAAAGCACACACACGACTTCAGTAAACTTTTCCCCAACCTACCAAACATTTTCGATACGTCCAACATTTAGGGTGTGAATTTGAGATTGACAGGAGTGACCCGTCCAAATGTCCGAGTGGTTCCCTGATTGAACATGTCTGGGGCTATACTACTATCCAGACTATCATCAGTGTTCATGGCAGTAGCAGCAGGTTGGGTCCCCTCTTGACCCCTCATGCTCTGAATTGTCCTTAGCAAAGCCTTAGCTTCTTCTCTGGTCTAGTAAGAAATAAGGATTTTTAAAAAAAGCAACCTGATTCAAAATACTGTTTTGAAGTAGAGACATTTGTGCAAATAGAAATCACTCTTCCATTAAAACAGACATACAGTTAGAGATTGTTCTGACCAAAAACAATTAAAAAATCTATTTTACATCCTTTTCAACAAACGGTCACATCCATCCATCAAAGGAAGACTCCACATGAATGTCAAGGACAGAGCCTTGAAAATTCTGCAAGCCCCTCCCCAGACAGAAATCATGGACAAGAGGTATTTGGAGCCTCGACCTAAGTATCCAGTTTAAGGCGAGCGACTTTACTACCTAGTAAAGGATGCTCCCAGAGAATATGTTATCGATAGGTCCACAACAATGATTACATTTTTAAATTTGGGATTCAACTAGTTAAAACATCATACTGTGATGCAAAAAGTCAAGAATAAAATCGATCACATACTTCACTTCATGACTTTCTCAACGGTAAAATCATTTGTTACCCTGCTGATTTGGACATATTATTTAGTGTCAAGTTGCCAATTAGATGACACAAAAATAGTAGACCTATCTCAAAAAGAAACTATAATTAGCACCATCATTTCTTATCCAGTTCCCTTTTATATAATAGTGTAGGGCCAGGCTGGATTTCTCTGGATCAAGATATTAAGCCAAGCAGGTGATCAACCCACTGTGATCTTTGTGGTAGGAATTAACTTTGCCCGGACAGCGGCCTACCCTTATTGATTTTCAACTGCCAAGGGTTCTTTAACGTGCGCAATGTGCACACAGGAACTCCCGAGTTTATCATCTGTCTCCGTTAGGACTAGGTTCTTTGATCCCAACTATCTGTACCTGAATAGGATCAGGGGAGTGGCATATACTTTTTGACTGAGTTTCAAGGAGAACAATACCCGACAGTATCACTGCCAGGAATTGAACCAGTACCTTTCGCTTCAGAGGCGAGAACCGCACTGGGACCCCTATAATTAGCACCATTAATTATTATAATAATTTTTGTTCTGATATTGGAAAAAGATAAAAAGGCTGCAACATGGAAATAGCTGTGAGCTCAAAATAACTGGATCTATTAACAAAAAATACTAATGAATTAATGCTAATTATTTTACCTCAGTGAACTCTAAACACTTTTGGGCAGATGCGTAGGCTTCATCCAGACTCTTGTGACGAATATAATAATTGGATAAATACAGGTAGGCGTGACTTGAATTTTCGTGATTGTGCATCTACCGAAAAAAAAAATATAAATAAGTTCATATAAAAGAGAATTCCTTTCACTATTTTTTGTCATCACACAAGCCCTTGCAATACACACAGTGGAAAACAACCCTTTCGCTTATCAAACTTTACACACAAAATATGTCATTTAAGGATTTCTGAGTTATTATCCTTTAGTGATTTTACTTTCTTTTTTTGTCAACAGAGAAGCTTATTGACACAATTCTGGTCATATTGTGCTGGGAAACAGTAAGACGATAGTTCAAGCTAACAAAATGAGAAACAGAAGGAGACGCTACCAGAAGTACCCTCCAACTGCCCCTACTGATTTTACAGAGACTTTCCTAACACAACAAAGAAAAAACAACCCAAAGTAGACAGTTTTCTGACATCTTAAAAAAAATTAAAGGCTATAGAATTAGTTTATATATTTGTCACCAACAAGCTAGTTTATAAATTCAAGTTATTTCACAGACACTTTGCTATTGATTTGTTTTTACTATTATTATCTCCAAAAGGCATTTGATTCGGTGAAAGGGAAAGAGTTATGGAAAACCCTCAAAGAACATGATGTCAATAACAATTTGGTAGAAGCAATAAAATGTTTTATGTGTTAATCCTAAAAGTAGTGTGCAGATTGCAGGTAATTGTTTATAATACTAATGGATTCGATATCAAAGCAATGCCGAAGCATGAGGCCCTTAAAAAGTAGGAATGTGGAAACTAAAACCAGTTCAGCTAATAATGTTAGCATTTGCAGATGACTTAGTGATATTTGGAA
>JARBEQ010244600.1:0-11689 GCA_030265355.1 Tritonia tetraquetra | reverse complement strand
GATAGAAAAGAAGTAGATTCCAGCAGATCAGTCAGTCCTTATCCCGGTCTGAGGTGACCGAAACAGTTTCACTCAGGTAGAGAGAGGAAAATCAACCCATAACGCTGTAACCCGATACAGACCAGCATCCTATCAAGTAGGCAATTGATACCACAGAAACTGGGTTACCTACACTTTAATTTTCAGCACAGTATGTGTGTGGTAAAAGAAGTCCCAACAGAACTTGGAACTCGGTTAACTCTGCAGTGTTTCTTCCCATCTGCCATATGACTGTGGAACAACTTGCCACCAACTGCGGTCAGAAAACCTGACTTACAATCATTCTGGGACAGTTTGAAGATGGTCACACAAATGAGCGAGCCCTTGTGTCATTTGTTAAGTCTTTTAATTTTACTGTTTAGATGACTTGTTTTATGTATTTCACTTTATGACAATACACCAGAGGTGGTCTGCAAATTAATGGAAGAAGAAGAAAGGTTGAGAGGGAAATAAAAACCTACTCAAGAATGGTTTGAATCCTTGACCTCAGTGTAGTATAGTCATTGTGTGTGTGTGTGTGTGTGTGTGTGTGTGTGTGTGTGTGTGTGTGTGTGTGTGTGTGTGTGTGTGTGTTGTTCAAGTCACAAAGTAAGGGAGAAAACCCAAAGGCATTGTATAGATGTCTTGTCTTCTTCATTCCCTATGTGTGTAGTGTGTATTGTGATATGATATAGTCAAGCAATTTGATTTTTAAAAATATGGCCGTTCAGTAACCGGACTCTCAACCTTGTTGTTCAATCCATTCTAAATCATTATAATATTGTGTCATCTGTGTTTGTGTATTAATTAGAAACATTATATACAGCATCCAGAGTCACTCAACCACTTGGTCACACAGGCTTTTAAAATAGGTTCTTCAAGTTCTGAGATTCAACAATCAAACATAAACAAATATTTCCTTATCACATCATATAAATTATAAAATGATTTCGCATTCCTTAACTCTAATATGTAAGTTTGCTCGTTTATTATAATTCTCACAGGAAAAGAAATTATAGTTTGGCGTAGGAGAATAACATCAACTTAATTCTGCCGTTTTCATGAAGAAAGGTGAATAAGGCTAACAGTGTATTTGTGTTATTCACCTTTCTTTGTGAAAGCGGTAGAACAGCTACCATAGATATGAAGCATAGAAACAAATGAAAGGTTGGGTAAAAATAAAAGGTGAAGAATTGGGATCCTAAAAGCAATTATTGCGAATGAAAACTGTAAAATACTGTGAGGCATGAAATAAATATGTAGGTAAAAACACGAGATCAGATCTAATACCACATTTTTTTGTTAAAAAGCAATACTAAAATAAATCGTTCACAACAACAAAAAATATCTTAGATATTGAAGGGGTCAACATTACAAAAGGGTGTGTTAGCTTTGGTCTCGAAGTCTGAAGATCAAACTGACCTGATATCATCATAATACTATCATAATACATTTGGTAAAAGGAATACTGATGTAAAGGGTTTACCAGATAATCACTCAGAATAATTATATACTGGGGTTTTAGAAGTCTGAATACCAAAGTTACATATTAATCTATCAATCAAATCATTTGATCCTTTCCTACGCCTAATAAATATATCCACATATTTTAAAAAGTAACCAAAAAGAACTATTTGATTTTATTACCTTTTCCAAATGATTAAATTTTCGTACCTTTGCCGAATACCATAGAATATTGGAATAAATGAATGTAATTTTTAACCTTGGAGCAACTTGATGACTTGCCGCAATAATAACATCTTATCAAAATAATATGACTCTCTGGTAAACGTTAAGGATCAATATGACTCTCTGGTAAAGGTCAAGGGTGATATGACTCTCTGGTAAAGGTCAAGGGTGATATGACTCTCTGGTAAAGGTCAAGGGCGATATGACTCTGGTAAAGGTCAAGGGCTTTTCATCTAATATAACACAGCAGATTGGATTTGAGTGGGCAAACTACAGTGACCAGGGCAACCACAAGTATAATCACAAACAATAAAATGTTAAAACTTAGCCTACTACACACATACAATGGAATCTGTTTATAAGAAATCTAAGTACACAGCACAAAGTTTAAGGCAATCACTTGTTTTCTCACCTTAAAAATAAAATGTACACAGCCCTTGTTGAGTGTTTATAGTTAAAATAAATACACAAAAAAATATTAGGCAATCAAGGCAATCACTTGTTTTCTCACCTTAAAAATAAATCGTACACAGCTAGGTTGAGTGTTTATAGTTTAAATTAAATACACAAAAAAATATACGCTGCAATCTTAAGGTATATAATTAGGCTACAAGCCGTGTAACAGCATCAAATTGCTAAAACTCAAGCAAGGTTCCACTAATCATTTCCTGTCTAACCCACATCATTGTTTGGGGTCACCGGTATGTGTTCCTGTTCTAGTCTAACCCACATCATTGTTTGGGGTCACCGGGTATGTCTTCCTGTTCTAGTCTAACCCACATCATTGTTTGGGGTCACCGGGTATGTGTTCCTGTTCTAGTCTAACCCACATCATTGTTTGGGGTCACCGGGTATGTGTTCCTGTTCTTCATTCCTTTCTACCCTCGGCCAGATCCCCTCCTCTGATCCTGCTGTTTTCATGTCTTCATTCTTTCTTATCCAGTTCCCTTTTACCATTACAGTGTAGGGCCAGCATCATGAGGCTGGATTTCTCTGGATCAAGGTATTCATGTCTTCATACAGTCATGTAACCGTCTTCTTGGTCTGACGTTCTTCCTAGTTTCAAACAATATCTCTCTAGCTCTTCTCCCTCCATAACTGTCATCTCACCTCAATATGTCTACCTGTGCCATGAAAGGCACACAAGATACCCGCCATAAATGCCGGCACCCCTACCACCAAACATGACTGAACACAGAGCCGCAAATTCTATGGATCAGAGAATCTCAGACAAGCAGGTGATCAGCCCACTGTGTCCACGACTCTTTACTGGCTCACTGATCAGTATTAATCAAAGACATGCCAATAAACAAATTACTGTAGCCCTTGTAGGGACCCCCTCAGCAATTGATAAAAACTGGGAGGTTCTACCACTCTGAGTATTTAGTTTATTACTGATGGGACAAAAGGTTCATTAATAGTTCAGTATATCTAACTTTCTAATATCAATTCAGAATTAATGATCTTATGACTAAACAAAAATCATTGTATACCACCACATCTGCTTACTGATATCTCTCTCTCTCTCTGATCCATAAGAGTAAACAACAAACTGAAACAGATAGGGTGCCATTCTCAATGATCAATATCGCAACTTTGACCATTTGAAGCTGTCTATGGGGTATGTCACATGAAGTCATGGAATGAAGGAAGATGAAGACCTTTCACATAACAGCAACAAATTTTCATCAATACTGAAGCGATGCACACATGGCCTTAATAAAAAGGACAGTCCATCACGAGTAAAAATACTTTGGTGTCCCCATATGGTAGCCATGATTGTCAAAATTTCCATGAATTGGGTAGAAACGGCCAAACCTGTTTAGAAATAGATCTCGTTGACTGACGGATTGTATACAATTTTCTGAAATGTGAGATGGACAGATACACAAACATATAGAGAGAGAAAGAGGGAGACGTAGAAAAAGAGATAGTGAGAGAGAGACAATGAGACAGAGATAGTAGCTAGAGAAAGACTTCAATGCTGATTACCACTTAAGGCTGGCTGCGCACACATTTTTATTTTAGCACTCCAAATTAGTCAAAGGCTTCCACCAAATAAATGACAATAAAATCAAAAGTAGTCTCATCGTTACAGCCCAGGAAACAAAGAACAAAGGCGTTTTCTTAACATTTCTAGCAGCAAGAGATAAAATCCATTTACAATTTTTTACATTGAAATAATAATCAATGTTCAATTTTAAAAAATGATAACTGTGTTGTCCATTAGAGGTCTAAAAAAAGTTAGTTTTACGCCCTTGGCAACTCATCATAGGTCATAACAAAGATCGGGAATCCTATTTATAGTGCATCTCCAATGGGAATTGATTCCATATTATTAAAAGGAATCAACAGGGCCAGAGTCATAAAAGCTACTAGAAAGGCAAAGGCAAAAAAATCTCCAGGTCGCTGCAGGAATTTTAAACCTAGGACCTTCTGCAGATGAAGTGAATGCTTTACAGCTATGCTACAACGTAGTATGTTTGTTTGTTTGATCCAATCCCATTTACACCTTAGAGCAGTGTTGGGGCAGGTCAATAAACAATTTACTGTAGCTCTTGTAGGTACCCCCTCAGCTATTGACAAAAACTAGAAAGTTTTACCACTCTGGGCAGGCCATTAAAGTATGACAGTGAAATCCAGTAAGAATGCTATGTGAATGTCCAATGTTTGATTGATAAATACTTCAGGCTGGTTAAAAAACAAATCTCACACAGTGTCCATAGATCTTTTTGACACCTTATGTGCGGAAAGTTGCTTTCATGATAGCCCTTCTGTAGGCGTCTCTGTCCAATGCTTTCCTCCCTGCTGTTGTTACATCAGTTCCTAGGTCTCTTTTGATGTCATCGCTCCATCCTCTTATTGGTCTTCCTCTACAACTCCGATTAGGCAATTTTTCTTCAAATATTGTTCTTTTTAGGCTTGGATGTTTTTTGATGTGGCCAAAGTATGCTAGAGGCTATACATTGAACAGTAATAATCCTTACTGTAGCCACATGCTTACTCAATTACAAAATCAAAACTGGAAGAACTTATCACTATGGGCAAAAAATAAAGAGATGTTATTTTTTTTTTAAATAGTCAATTAAGCATTACTCACTTTCTACTGAATATATTTGCTGGGTCGACTTTCTCATGTTTGGAATTAATAGTGCTTTTTTTGTTGTCCACGATCTTGTCTGTGAGGTTGTCAGGGATCTTGAACTTGGCAAGCTGGACTTCTGTGTCACTTAGTCCACCATGAGAAATACGAGCATAACCAAGTCTGATAAAATATTTAAAAAAGACAAGAAAAGAGGTTAGGTTATTCTTTTGCTGGTACCTCACCATATCAACGATTGTCAATAAATGACTCAAGCATTTTACTGAGGTCAGCACAAAAGTGATGTCCCTTTGTTTGTCATTGCTTGATTCAAAACACTTTGCTTTGCCTTATATTGAAATCGGAAAATTCTGAAATGGTCATGACTAGAATTCAAACACCTTTTAGTGAAAAAATCACATCAAACTACGGGAAATTAACTGTAAACTGTCCTTACTCATTCAAATTCAAATTCAAAATTACTTTATTGGTCCCAATAGGGCAATTACATGGTTAACTGATACAAGTAATCAGTATAATAAAAGTAATCAATATAGATAAAATATGTGTGTATAAATTATCATTATTGTTAATATGCATAGTGCACTATGGAAGGATAACATTGAAACTACACGACTTCATAATTCAGACACCAGTCATCTAGGGCCGAATCCTTGTGGGCTTCATTCAGAAGACGAATGGCAGACGGAACAAATGTTAGGCCATATCTATTTGTCCTGTATTTCATGCACCGAAATCGCCTGCTCCATTTCATTGGTTCGAATTCCTCGAACAAAACGTGACTGTCGTCTTTAGCAATTGAAGATGACTTCTTTAGTGTCGGCTATCGCAAAACCGCCCCAAACTACGCTGCTCTTCACCAATTATTTTTTAGCCAAGGTGTGTTATTTTCTCAAGTGATGTTTTTTGTTTAACAGTCAGCTAAAAAATCCATTGGTACTTTATCATAGAAAAATGATGCAGGGTGCAAATTTGAGATGCGTTGTGAAATTATTGACTGTCACTATTGATAGTGCTCATTGTGTCATTCAAGGTTTGGGGCACAGTGAGTTGATCACCTGTTTTTCCAGCTCTGTGTTCAGTAATGCTATATATGGAGCTGGCTACAACACTCCTTGGGGGTATAAAGTGGTTTGGATAACAAAACAAAACTATTGCTAAAAACATATATATATCCTATAAAAGGATGCTTAATTGGTCTCATTACAAATACCTGATGAGTTTCTTGTAAAATATGTATTGGCAGAACCGTTCCTGATCCTCTGGGTCTATATCCCTGACACCCCCTTTTTTTCTCATATACCAGTAGTAAGGACTATCAACATAGGTGGTCATATAGCCTAGGAATACAGCAGGGTTTGATCTGCATTGGAGACAAAGGAAGACAGAGAGACTGTTTTAATCCAAAAATGTGTCACCACTTAAAACACATCTTACCAGTCCAAACCTATGCTACTACCAAGCTGTGCTAGACCCAGACCCATGGCCAGTGTAGCTGAACATGCAGCTGGGCAATTTCTAGATTAGATAAAGTAAAAGTAAAGAAAGCACTTATTAAGCGCCTATCCTTAGAGTAAAACAATGAATGAAAATGAAAAAAAAAGAAATTCAAAGGAAGAAGAATGTTTCGGGTTAATATCCTCAGCTAACTAACCACACAGACAACAAGCATATAACACTTGACACGTACATTTGGGTACCTACTTCTTTTCTAATCAACTAGATTTCTGGATTATCTGGTTACAATTAACTGGATTGATCCAAATTTCAAGTCTTATCTGGGTTGATCACCTGCTTGGATTAATTTTTCGATCCAGAAAAATGTAATGGTAAAAAGGGAACTGGATAAGAAAGATAGATCTGGGTTGGCATCTGTAATTATCTGGGTTGGCATACAGACTTGGATTTGAATCCAGCGTTATATTGGCATACTGAACTGAATTTGACTTGGTTTCTGATCTAAATATTCACGAAAATGTAATGAGGACAAACTAGATTTTCGCATTGATTTGGATTTAAGTGACAAACTGTATCTACGCAACGCAACTTAGATAACGTCAAGGAAGATGACTTGCTGATATCTTGTTAACTTGTTATTACCCCCTTTTTTTCAACACCCCTATCCTCATTTGCTGCCCCCATTTAAGTAATAATAACAGCCTGGATTTGCATAAGATGTATCAATCCGGATTGACGCCTAAGAACTGGATTTCCAAGTCAAGAGAAATAACTGGGTATCCAGATCTTAATCCAAATTTCAGCCCAGCACTGCTATCCATGAAGTTTTTCATGCGTTAAATTTAAATACCTTACAATGTTTCATTTACCCCAGCCAGCAAGCTATTACACTCCTGTATCCTTCTTAACTGCATGGAGAGGTAACAGCCTGTTGGGCACTTCAGCACTAATATTCTGACAAGATCATTCACAGCCCTCTGCCAGGTACTCAATTACACTTGAGTCAGGTGAGGTAAGCAGAGTAAAGTGTTTTACACAAGGACATATCACCTGACCATCAGGACAAGGTGTTGTCCAGTGGTCACCCATCTAACCACGACCATCGTTGCTTGATAAAGCAAGTTGGTGATGTGCCCTCAGTGAGCAACATAATTTCAGGTACTGCTCAAGTTTTGGCTATAATGATTACTATTGCCTTGGTGGTAAACCCCTCAACTATAAGAAAACAGAGCAACTAATGAAAGAGAAACTGACAGGGGACATCATAGCAAAGCGGTAACATTTTTGCTTCCTGAGCAGAAGGTACTGGGTTTGAATCCCGGCGGAGATGGCATTTTTTCTTTGAACTTTTGTGAGTTTTTATGGCTCTGACCCTGAGGATTCCTTATGGAATCCAGTCTTTTCGCAGATGGACAATCACAGGTCCCACATTTGATGATATGACCTATATTGTGTTGCCAACTAAACACATTAAACTTTAGAAACTAATACTTCCAAGATCCAAATGAGACACACATACGTGTTTTTGAGCTCGTTAGCCAGGTATTCTGTTTGAAGTTCCCTGTCCAGCATGTCCTGTTCATTGCCCATATGAGTGACAACAAAATCTACTACAACTCCTTCAATGTTGATGCTGGCAGTGACAGCAGGGGCAAGCTCTCCTAAACAAAAAAACAGGACATGAAATCTACAAATGTAATTTAAGTCACTTTTATAGGAAACAAAGATATTGAGTCCACAGATATAAACAAGATATTGAATTTCATTTTCACATGAAAACAAGATATTAAATTCACAGATAAAAACTCCTTTTCTTTTTTTTCACATAACAAGATAATACATTAATATTGGATTCACAATATTGGATTCACATATATAACTTTTTTACTTCTACACAAAAAAAAGTTATATATGTGAATCCAATATTAATGTATTATCTTCTACACAACACAGTGGGCTGATCACCTGCTTGTCTGAATTTCTTTGATCCAGAGGATTTCCAAACCTGTGTTCAGCCATGCTTGGTGGTCGGGTGCCTGGATTTATACTGGGGGTATCTTGTGTAACTTTTATGACTGAACATGGGGTTGGCCCCAACACTGCTTTGTGCGGTATTAATAGGGTTCGATCAAACAAACAAAAACTTCTACATATGAAAACAAGATATTAAATTCCCAGAGATAAACCCTTTTTACTTTTACACACAAAAACAAGATATCGAGTTCACAGACATAAACTCGTTTTACTTTTACACACAAAAACAAGATATTGAGTTCACAGACATAAACTCATTTTACTTTTACACATTAACACAAGGAGTCCATGCGGACAAGCAGATAAGACAGCAGCCTTCCATAGTGAGGCTTGTCAGTTGGAGTTCTGTGGATAGTTCAGTAGAGTGTTTGACCCTTCATTTGCATAAGGCAGGTGTGTGTTCGATTCTTAGTGCGGCTTAGGGGTTGATTTTCAACCAAAATAACAAAAATTAGATTTTTACAAATTCAAATTGTTGAAATCACGCTGAGTACAAAACCGGAAACGTTTTTATCTCACCTCGCTTCATTTAGATATAATCCAAGGATATCCACACTAATCCTGTTCATTTTTCTACTGTCTTCTCAACTTTTCAAGTCTGTTTTCTCAAATGTGCATTTTTCCACTAGCTTTTTATAAATCCAATGTTTTTCTTACTATACATGCTTGAGCTCTTAAATTTTCCACATGTGTTACTAATACTTATTTGTAAATAGCTGAAGACATTTTTTTGGGATACTCTTTTAAGTGTATGACTTATTACATAACTTGGATATAAATTACGTAATCAGAAATGCAAATCTTGGGGTCCCATTTTAAAAGGTCGATATCTTTTTAAAAAATTGTGCAGGACTAACAACTTTTTTCAGCTGTTTACAAATATGGTATAGGTTACTAACAAAACAAAAATGGGTTTTCTATCTTGTTTAGTTTGGGAGAATTTGGATTCGTAAAATACTTCATATTTTAGGCAAAAATTCAAGATGGCCACCATTTCCATGGCAACGTGTGAAAATATTTTTTTTTTTAGCCCTCCATATACTAAGCATTACTCCCATACCTTTATTTCTGGTCTTTAGGGGATATTAAAATTGTTTTTTTCAAAAGCAGTGTAATCCCTTAACCACTCTTATTCTCTATGGTTATTTCTCCTCCTTTCCCTGAAACCTGACAGCTGCTCCAAAGATGATAAACACATAAGTTAGTGTTTTTTCACTATGTTATAATGAACGAGGACAATTTAAGAGTTGTTTCCTCTGAATTGAAGGTTTTAATTCACCTAAACTTAAAGGTGCTACATTTCAAAAATTTTCGATTTCCTCATAAGACTAATGCAATTTTTGTCAACTCAAAAAAACAAACAAAGGGACATCACTCTCCTGCTGACTTCGGTAAAACTGAGTGAGTTTTTAAAAATCTTATTATTGACAATCGTTGGTTCCTCTTTAATTCCAATAAGCTGACAAATATTTCAATATGTTTGTTTAAAGAAAGTTTTGAGTATGTATATATCTATATCTACTCTCAGATATGTTGGGTATTCTTTGTGCTGTATGCCATTTCCATGCATATGGATTCTGTAATTGTCCTTGTTGACCTTTTTGTTTAGACCGTTAACATAAAAGATATATTTGCTGTCTAACTATATCCATAGTAATACAGTGAGGAGAGGCTTACACCTACTCATGTTTACCTTCAGGGGATGGCAACAAGTGATGAGTTGATTTTACGATTGGATATTTGGATAAGATGAGATTTCTGAGGAGAAAAAAAGAGCAAAACCAGCATGAGAAGTAACATTTTTATAATCAATGTAATCAGGGGAGACAACTAAAGTGATTTTTCATTCCACTCAATTTTCGAAATCAAATGGCTTCAAATCTTATTCTTGAATAGAATATTAGTAACCTTGACAATATTCAGTTGAAACAATAAAAGTTCTTCAGTGAAACTAAACAATATTACATCAACATAACAAAAAATTGCCTTATTTGGCAAAAACTACTCAGTTTTCTTATAGCTGAGGAGTTTACCACTAAGGCAACAGTAAATATTGTAATGGCCAAAACACCTACAAATGTGACGCTCATTGTACCAGTGAAGCTTTGGGCACAACTGGATGATCACTTGTTTGCCTTATCTAACTGATCCAGAATTTTTCCAGTGCAGTGTTCAGCAATACTGTAGCTGGGCGCCACACTGCTTGGTGGTAAAATGAGCTATGGATAACAAAACATAAAGAAAAAAAATGATGATACAGTATTAGATACTGCCCAATGAAAACCTACCCGTAAGTGTGATCTTTGGTTGACGGACCAAAGTCGACATACATTTGAAGGGTTTCTGCCATCCAGGTGGCCAGATCATTATTTCCCAGGAACAATTTGGATGCGTCACTCTCTAACAAAGTCATCACATCAACCTCTTTTTTGGGGGTGAAAACAAAAACAAATCAAATCAATGAATAAAAACCATCAATGTATTTCAATAACAAAGTTAAAAGTTAAAAGTTGTTAGTTTAACTTTGCAAAACACCAAAAATTTACATACACAGACTAGACAAAATTAGAGGGAGAATTGATCGTCATGCAAAAGTGCCGAAAAACATTCTTTTGCTTCAACTGCAATTTTCTCCAAACTAAGATTACTATCCCTACTGTCTTCACTCAGCATTATCTCAGCAAACGTTCAACCAATCGGGATACATCTAGCATCATTGGAAAGAATAATAATTGCCCTAATAACGATACCAATATCTCTAAATGTATAAATTTCGACTTACAGGCCACTCTTTCAGAAGCGGTCAACTATATTATGTTCTCTGAAAAATACAATGATGAGAGATGGAAGAAGACTCAAACTAAGAGATAATATAATATTCACTTCACTTCACTTGACCCTGACCTAATTGGTCGCCGGTGGAATTCTAGCGCAGAGGAAGCAGCTATCTTTCTCTGTGCAGGTCTGTCATTAACAGCTGTAAGAAGGTCCCTAGTTGATATCTGTCCAGTCCTTGAAACTCTTATGTCTGACTCGTCTGAGCCTTTCCTGTATTAAACAGTGTCAAAAAACACAACCACTCCTATTTACTCACCCGACTCATTAATCAACTGGGCAGTTCTCTCCATACTGGGCCACCCACGGTTGTCGTATCCAAAATGGTATGTCCAAACACCAGCACTAAACACTTTAGAAGTATTTCTCGTCTGTTGAAGAAGGTGCACGACTATAATTTACGTATCTCTAAAAAGAGAAACCAAGTCAGCTAGACAGAAGTTGATATTCTTAATTCATTCTTAGATGTGTTTGACATGTTTGTTTGTTTGATCGAACCCCATTAATACCGCACAAAGCAGTGTTGGGGCCAACCCCATGTTCAGCCATAAA
>JARBEQ010244589.1:0-11692 GCA_030265355.1 Tritonia tetraquetra | reverse complement strand
ATAAACATAGTCTAAACATTAGCAAAACCTAATGGAAAAAAGAGCGGAAAAGGTCCGTTTTGAGCTTTTTCCTGAAGCATGTCGAATTGAGTGGGTAAGGTCAAAGTTCTCAACTACTTTAATTCACCTCCCTTTGCGGCTTTCGTAAAGTGAGTACGAGTTCTTCTGCCATTTATGGATCTTGTGTTTTTTCATATTTTTGCAGTAGTTTTTTTGCTTGTGTCTGACCAGCATGGGACATATTGCTTCCTGAAGCTTCTTGGTATGTTCCTTTCGGAGGAAGTTAGGACTAGTTTGCTAAACCTATTAAAGTTTTTGTGTGTTGGGGGACTTATTTCGCATGTTTTGTCTATATCTGCAGCAAACGTGCCCCAGTCTGCTTTTCTGAAATTCCATCGTGGTTTGGGTAATGATTAGACGAATGGAATTTTATTCCAGTGGTAATGAGTACAGGGCGATGTCGACTGTGAGGAAAGTCTCCCAATATTTCTCTTGAGGCGTGCAATGGAGTTCTATTTGCATCTTTTGTGACAAAAGCAAGGTCTGGTGGTGATCCTTGTTTCATCTTGCTGACTTAAAAGTGCCTTTTGCCTTTGGGTTATAGAGAAGTTTGACTTTGGTTTGCCCATGTACTTATTTCGATTCCTGGCTGATCATTTCTTGAATATCCCCATTCGTAATGGTGGCTAGTAAAATCTCCCATAATTATGGTGCTGAATGTTTTCTAATGGGAGTTTGCACCAGTTGAGATTTGGAGACTTATAGACATTGGTTATCTCTGTGTTTCCATTTTTAATTTGGGTTCCATTTTCCTCACTGCGTCCTCCAAGATCTATGACCTGGTCTGGCGCTCTGGCATGTTATGATACCATATTTTGGGTGGGGTGTTTTTTGTTGTGATGATGTTGTAGCTGCTGATTTTGTATCTCGATGGAGGGGATTTGTCTAGATGAGTTTCCTGTATGAGCGCTATGTCTACATCGTGTTTTGTTGGCAATTTTGAGAGATATTCCCATTTTCCCATTAATATTCCTTCAATATTAAGGAAGAGCATTTTCATCTTTGCTCCTAAGGAGTAATCACAAGAGATGGAGTCTCGATCATTTGGCGTGGCGGTTGGACTTCCTCCAACAGCCACACGGTCCTTTTTCACCTGGGCAACGACCCAGCCAGTATAGTTTCTTGGAAGGATTTCCAAGCACTCCAACCCAGCGGGTCCCCAGGTGGCGGGTAGAGGAATGCCCTGTAATGGAGTAGCTGTGAATATTCAATAAGCAGTCCCGAACCGAATCATGGGAGGCCTTTTGACAAGGCCGAGTACCCATCAGCCCCCCTATTTGGGTCACATGGATACCATGGAGCAGCATAGCAGATTTGGACATCAGCGGAGGAACCGGAATCGACTAGTCAACGGTGATACCCACAAGACGTTGGACGGAATTGCCCAAGGTCACCCAGCTCAGTCAGTTAACAGCTGCTTACTGCGATGGATCACCACGTTTACGTGCAGTGCAAAAAGAGAGAGATCCAACCAGGCGTCCTGACAAGGATTTTCCTTCTCCGGGACCCAACACCTCCACATCACGAAGAAGAAAGAACGAAGTAACTATACTGGTTCCGTCGTCGCCCACGTGAAAAAAAATATGTAAGGGTAATACTGATTGTATAGAACATGTTCACACACATGCATACTAACAGAGATATATTACCCTAACAATAATAATTTATCTCACTTTAACAATATGAATACATGTAGAGTCATTAGTACAATGAACACATTTTAAAAAAAGGAACTTTGTATTCTTGTGACTGAATTAGACAATTTTTATATTATCTCATATAAAGTGCTATGTGTGTTACATCACCTGACCGTTACCATTTCATCAGTGTTTTTCATGTTTTCATGTGAAGATGGAATTTAATTACGAAATATTCAGTTCCCATTTGTCCAGCCTGGGCTGAATGAAGCAATCAGAGTAAAGTTCTATGGCCAAGACGACAACCTTGTGTTTTCAACATTTCCTGCCATGTGCTGTTCAAATGTGTGATCTAGATGCCTTTATACAAGTGTTGCCATCGTGTGTATCATAAAACCTTAAGTTGAAATTTAAAGCTGTTAATGTCAAGCACCTGCCCACTTTGTCCTTATTGTTTTGTTTTTTAAATACAGATACTAAATTAAAATATACCATCAATTCCCTTAACTCGTTTGTTATTCCCTCAACTTTTAGGTTTTATACGTCTTGTAATAATTGCTGTCTAAACAATAAATAATCTGATTAGAAACTTACTTAAACCAGCTAGCACAGCCGCTAGTAGACCGATTGTCCCCATTAGTATACTGGTGCGCGATAAGAAGTTAGAAATCCACGATACAGACACATCGTCTTCAGTGTAAATCTTTTTGCAACGTTTCACCACTGCATCCGTTGTCGATATAGTTCCCACAATGCCAGAAGCCGTTTGAAAAAAAGAACCTAGCACGGAACATTGATTGCAGTAGATCGCACCTAGTATAGAATGTATGATTTTGTTATCAAAATAGCTTTTAAAATCAAGGTTATAACATTGATAACATTAACAAATAATCAAAGCCCGATAAAATGACAACAAAAATGATTGCCCTATCAGAGAAAAACTATCAGCTGCCTCCCAGTTATTCGTTTTACATGATAATTCTTGCATCTCAATACTACAATGTATACTTTATGAACCAATTCGTGACGATTGGTTGCATATCTAATACCGTATCATAATCTAACAAAGATTTTTAAAAACTTGTGTTCTTTTTTTATATTCATTCAAAATGTAGGAGATATTTATACCCCACTCTGTACGTCCATCTTTTATTTTATTCAAATGGTGATCCATTATTTTAAAATAGATACTAATGACCTTACCCTTACACCGAAAGGTACTAAAAGGTTATTGAGAAAGAAAGAAGACTAATGACCTTTACTCACCCATCACTACCATTGATACAAACATGCATCCCAGAAATCCAATAAGCACAGTAAAGGGCGCTGTACCAAAATATTATCATTTTTTTGTAATGGACATTAAATTTGAAAAAAATAATGATGTTGGTAAATGTGAAAGGGATTTCAAAAGAACAAACTAATATGGTTTGTTTTTGTGATTAAGCTCGCATTAATACCACAGAGCAGTGTTGGGGCCAGCCCTATGTTCAGCCAAGAAAGGCACACAAGATTCCTGCCATAAATGACCACCAATCACCACTGAACACAGAGCCGAAAACTCTTTGGATCAGAGAATTTCAGACAAGCATGTGATCAGCCCACTGGGTCCACAAGTTTACTGGCACCACGAGCAATACACTGATCAGTATTAATCAAAGACGGGTCAATAAACAAATTTCTGCAGCCCTTGTGGGCACCCCTCAGCTTTTGATAAAAACTGGGAGGTTCTACCATTCTGGGAACGTGTAATATAGTGAGCATGCCAATTGTTAAGATTTAATTTAACATGTGGTGTTTACAGTCAATAATCAGTGAGGTTGAACTTGTTCATTGAAGATGATTTAGTCTTTGTTTTGATTACCTTTGTATTTTGTTTGTTACATGTGGAATAAGACAGTCACGTGATAATGTGGGCATGTCAACTGCCATGTTTGGTAAATTCTAAAGTCATTAGATTTATCTCTTCCGTATACAGAAACAAAATATCCCCAAAATCAAACTGATGATTTCGATCATAAAAAATGCCAATTTTTTTTGTCACCTGAGAAATATATCCTTCCCATCCAAGCATAGTACCAATTGTATGAAGTATCTGGACCTGTATGGTGAGATTGGTTAAGAAAATAGGTATTAGGCTCAGTGGAATTTCGTTTTTGTTCATAAATGTTGATAATTGTTTAGTAGGTTTATGTCCGATAATTCAAAGAGATTCTCAGCATCTAGCAATCACACAGTTATTCACAATATTATGCACCACTGTTTATATCAATAGCGTGAAGATGTGTTATTAAATTATATCATTTCTATTATCATTATTATTGGGCCATTTCACGTCAAGTGGTCCAACCCTTGTGACCACACCCCTTTCGATTTTCCTAAAATTTGCAACACTAATAGAAGCGGACTAGGAAAAAGGATTTCCAGAATTTTAGCTCTGAATAATAATATCTAGTATTTTTTTTATATTTTTTTTTTGAAATTTTGCCAGTTGTAGGGCCAATATTAAAATAGCCAAAAGTGCATATTTGGGACCACATATCTTTAAAAGTATGAAATACAGATCTCTGAAAATGGGCAATACGACTTTTATATGAATTGAGAAAATAATGTGTTTAAAAATGTAGCTTTTGACCTTTATGACTTTTCTGGCCTTGAAATTGGTTTCAAATGCAAATGGACACAATTTGAATTTTTTTCTTTTTGCGGCATGACAAAGAATTATTTCATTGAATCTGTTGACTACATATGCTATCTAGTTCATTAAAGCATTACTCTGAATAAAATGTTAACGTTACGGTGCCATTCAATTGTCACATATGTCTTGGATTTAACACCATATATCCTCAAAAATGCCTGATTTGGGCTATTTTGTGGCTCAAACACCTCGACTTGTTATAGATGATCGTTGGATATAACGCCTTTCCAAAAAAGCAACGACGTTACAAAGGAGCAAAGAGTTCAGTAATGAAAGAGATTGGGTTGAATATTGAGAAATTCGAAAGAACATATACAAGGAGCTCAGAAAAGAACACAAAAACTATGTCAATAAAACACTCGAGCCTGAAGAAAATGAAGGCCAATCACAAACCGTTTTTGGAGATATATACGTACTCAACTTAAAGACACAGCACGCTTCTCCGTTTGACAAAGATCTGATGGCTCAGAGGCGACAGAAACCGAAAAGGAATGTAACATCCCCAATAAACAAAACCAAAGTGCATTCACCTTTGAAGACCCAATCCTTCCACTCGTAGAAAAAAGTGATATCCCCACTATGCCGCCAATATATTTATATATATATTTATATATACGGAAAAATTAGATAAATACAAACACCGAATCCAGCAAAAGCAGCAGGGCCTGACTCAATACCAACGCGAGTACTCAAAGAACGCACTAACGAAGTAGTACCTTATCTCTGCATTATATTCCAGCAATCTATAGACCAAGGACAAATACCAATACACTGGAAGCATGCCAAGATCACTGCTGTCTTTGATTACAGACCTATATCATTGACCTCAGTGTCATGCAAACTTCTTGAACACATTATGTTCCATTGTATTATTGGATCATTACGATCAACATGACATCCTGGCAGACCATCAACACGATTTCAGAAAGTTTCGACCGTGTGAGACACAACTCGCCAATACGATCGACTCTATTGCAAAATCATTGGATACCCAGAACCAAATCGATCTCTTAATACTTGCCTTTTTTAACGACCTTTCATAGTATACCGAACACCCGACTTCTACTGAAACTGAAACTGAAACAAAGTGGAATACGCAACATCAATTCTACGGAACTCAATGATCCCGGAACTCCTGAGCAATAAACATACACAACGAACGATTACTAAACTTGTTCAGAGACTGGTTATGCGGTAGAACTCAAGAGGTTGTTTGTTCTCGATGGAAAGTCAAGTGAGAGATGCAATGTGCTCTCAGTTGTCCAAAAGGAACCGTCCTGGGACCACTTTGCTACTTGATATATTATATCAACAACTTGGAAAACAATCTCTCGCCAAAAATTAAAGTCTATAATGTATTGCAGATGATAGCCCCTACTCAGAACAATAGAAGATGCCAACGACGCAAACGCTCTACAAGCTGATTTAGATACATTGCTATCATGGTTTTATACTTGGCAAATGAATTTCCAACCCTGCAAAATGTTTTGTTATAACAATTACAAGCAAGAAGCAACCCACTGCGACTGGCCACACTATACTTGGTCAATCGCTGAAACACGTGAACAACACAACATATTTAGGAGTCCACCTCAACAAAATACTGCAATGGGACCACCACATCAAACGGATTATAGATAAGACAAACATTTGGTTTTCTGAGGCGTAATCTCTGAGGCGTAATCTCTGAGGCGTAATCTCTACCAGTGCCCTAAAAACGTTAAAGCACAAATGTACAAATAACTCGTCATGCCAATATTGGAATATGCGAGCTCAGCATGCCCCCCCCTCCCTCCTCCACACACCCATACCAACAACAGGACACCAACAAGCTCGATGAAGTTCAGAGAGAACATCAGCCCGATTCCTAACGAACTGCCGATCCAGAGAATCAGGATGCGAAATAACTGTCCTTCAGAATCTTCAGTGGCAAACTCTCAAATCGCGCAGGGAAGAATATGTTCCAGTTTACATCAAACGGCCAATAGACAGATATTCAACAAGAAGCCAACACAAAACAAAACTCTACCAAGCGTTTGCCAGGACCAATGCATACAGCTTTTCCCCACCAACAATATCAGATTGGAATACACTGCCACCAAGCAGTTATTTTAGTATTGCCTTCTACTCCTATAACTTTTCTTCCACTTTCAGTAATTGCTTTCTTATATTGACCAGATATTTTCGACATCTTCTATATTTACTCCTGCCTGCCTATCTTCAATTTTTCGTTTAATTAGGTTTGGGAAAGTGCTTTTGATATGTACGTCTCTCAATTCTTCCACTTTTAATTTCTATCTCTTTTGTTCTTTCTGTTTGGTTTTAAGAGCTAAGTTGAATTTCCAAACCAATATATATATATTTCTGCTCCTCTTTTAATCATGAAGTCATTCGTATTATAAAAGAGATGCCCACTAACTATTATGTAATCTTATATTGACTTTTCATTCCTATCTTCTGAATCCATGGTCTATTCATGTATGTCTTTGTGTTGGACAAAAGTGTTCACTATTTTAAGGTTATTTTGGATGCAGACATCTTGGAATACTTCCCATTTGGCACTTTCTGTATTTTCACGTTCTTTGTCTATTATTGCTCCAAAGCACGTTTCATGGCTATTGCCAACCCTATCATTTAGATCATCTAATATTATAATTTCTTGATTTTGCATGATGTTATCAGTGGCTATTTGTAACTGGTGATTAAAGTCTTCTTTTTCATTCTTTGGTGCATCTTCATTTGGACCATATCCTACAATTAATTTGATGTTTGTAGATTCAACTTCAATATTAGTCTCTATGACTTACTTATTTAAATTATGAAATTAAAGTCAAAGAGTTTATATACATTGTTTCCTAGCAACAAAGCCACTCCTCCTCTTGCTCTTTCATTAGTATTGACACCCAGATAGACGAACGTATGGCTACCTAGATTCTCAATGCATTCGCCTTTCCTTTTAGTTTCTGTTATTCCTAAAATGTCTATTATATATTTTTTGTTTACTAACTCTATTTTTTTACCATTGATAGATCTAGTATTCCATGTCTCTGTGTTCATTGTCCGTTTCCATGCATGAGTCGTCACCGTGGAATCATTCCGTGAGTCCAGGAGACGCCTACTACTTGGAATCTATTCTAGCAAGTAGGAGATTACCCCACTGTATCTCTAGATAAGTGGTGGGGCTGCCACCTCAGGGACCCTTACCAGTATATGACCTCTTAGTCTTGAACTTCATTTGAGGCCTTCTCAATTTGGTTGTACCTGTTTGGTATAGCCATCAAAGTCATTAGACCACCTAAGCATCTCCACCCTAACAAGGTGGGTAATTAAGGAGAGGGTAGTCGTAATATGATATATTAAATTTACTGTTTACAAGGGTGCGATGATAACTGTATTAAGAAGTACAGTTAGAAAACAACACTAGTTTCATCGTCGTCGTTTCTGTTCCAACAGCACGGAATTTGTATTGCCTAGTGAAGTAATGACTTGTCGGCAGTAGAAGGGTTTGCTGTTAAATTTTATGAATTCTTCAAGGTTATTATCAATATACTTACTTGTACTTGCAACTCCCTCTCTTTCGCTCGGTGTTATCTCTGCAACAAATACCTGGTTAAGATGTAATAGGATATATGTATAAGTAAAATGAATGATTGCTCTGTCAATGACATTTGATTTAGATTGGGTTGGACAAAAGCCCATTGTAATTCACGTTGCGATGGCTCGCACAGGGTAATAGATAATAAGTTTATTGTTTAATGGTCTAACACTTCATAAGGGAGAGAAGAATTAAATAGGAGACACCTTAATTACGTACCGTATACGCTCGTGAGCATAATATTGTGATTATAGGATATCATCGGTAAAATAACGCCATTGTCGCGTCATGTTGAGTTGATATCATTACACAATGATCTTTTCCCTATACAAAACGTTTTTAAAATTGATATCATTAAAAAAAAATGGAAAATCATCTATTAAAAAAATGATGCAATACCATGTGTGAGGTATGGAAAAATACTACCCATTTCCAAAAAACACAATTTCTAATCTGAAATCGTCATTTACGCGTACTGTATCTATGTCAAAGACTTAATGAAGTGAGTTTCGGCTTATCATAAAATTATTGTGTTGCACAGTGTGTATTTTGGTGAATATTGTGAACACTCACAACGTTAGTGCGTGTGGCTATTACAATGTCATCATCTGATTCGGAATCTGTGTCCGAGCTCTTTTGACTACTCAAATCATCTGAATGAAGAAAAGAATAAAATGGTACACATTTTAGGGATAATATCCATACAGCAAACTTAGGCGCTAAATTGTGTTAACAGTTGACATTTTTGTTTTGGTTGTTAGACTAGCACTTTCGTTCCGATAAAAGAATTTCTAAGTTGACTATAATATTACCTTTATTGCTTTGCCAATTCTCTCATTTATTTCTTCTTTCAGACTACCATTTATTGATTTGATCATTACTCCTAGGTATTTATAGTTATCAACCTGTTCCAATAAATCTCCTTTGATTTCATGTTTATTTGGTTTTCTACTAATTAGCATAGTCTTTGATTTCTTTGAATTTATTTTCAGACCTCTTTTCTTTAATTCCCAGTTGAGGTTTAATATATCTATGTAGATCTTGTTGAGTTTTTCAAAATATTACTAAGTCATCTGCAAATGCAGGAGAGGTCAGTCGTAATATGATATATTAAATTTACTGTCTACAAGAGTGCGATGAGAACTGTATGAAAAAGTACAGTTAGAAAACAACACTAGTTTCATCGTCGCCGTTTCGTTCCCACAGCGTGGAATTTGTAATTCCTAGTGAAGTAGTGACTTGTTGGCAGTAGAATAGTTTGTTGTTAAATTGTATGAATGCTTCAAGTTTATCATCAATATACTTACGTGTGCTCGCAACTCCCTCTTTTTCGCTCGGTGTTATCTCTGCAACAAATATCTGGTAAAGATGTAATAGAATATATGTATAACAAAAATGAATGATTGATTAGTCAATGACATTTGATTTAGACAATGAAACGTATCTTTCATTGTTGGTACTGAGTTTGCTAGAATGTATCCTAACCGGAAACCATATTATTATTTACTATTCTATGGGATACATAAATAGTGTCTTCAATCTCGAATCAAAATATAAAGTTTGTTGTCAACATTGGTACACGCTCATAATAGATTAATCTCATTTTAGAATTAGATGGTTATTACTGAAACCAAGTATATTGCTCATATAACTCTTGTGATGTGACAGACGTAATGGTAAAGAGCTTTTGTGATTATACTGGTGATTTTAATTTGACAAGTTAAGCAATAAAGCCGCCACGACCCCATGTTCACTTTGCCCTTCTAAGTCACAAGGATATCTCACCTCGGTTTCTTTGTAAGTCAAGTGTGTAATCAGTGCTATGAAGAGACACGCCATATCACATTCAACAGACTAGATATAACAATTCATAACATTTATTCTATGACAATTTACAACGTTTTAATTAGAGATTGAGCACATGAGTCCTTTGCAATTATTTGTTTAATTGATCATATATATTTATTCACAGTGGGTTGATCACCTGCTTGGCTTAATACCTTGATCCAGCGAAATCCAGCTTCATGATGTACACTGTAATGGTAAAAGCGAACTGGATAAGAAAGAAGATATATAAAACTTAAAACAATAGATAAACAAAAATGATGGGCATAGACACGTCATTTGTTTATTTTTATATTTTGACATTTACGAGTAGGTATGGTACAATTAAAAAAGGGAGGGGGGGGGGTGTGGTTAAAGATAACGTCATAAAGAAATACTCATACTTGACATGAATTTCATTTTTTCGAAATAAAGACTGTTAACGGCATGGGTTATATATTACCTCTCCCTTTACGGTTAGACATCAACGATATTTTATGTTATTATTCTTCTTGTTACACTGTAAACATTTCTGTGAAAGAGATGAGCACTTACAAGACCTTGGTTAGTAGTCATATTCAAATTTTCTGTCATGTTTCTGTTTGTATTTTCCGTTTATCTGAAATGAAAAATAGAATACAAAATATGCAATGTCATCGTTGCTAAGGGTTTTGCCACTGAGTTGTCTGTTTGGTGAAGAGATTGTGGAAGTAAAGTCGGCCTTTGGTTCGAGGGAGTATTGTCTGCTTGGGGAATCCTCTCATACGACTTGTAATACAACTTTGTAATTCGGTGTTAGAACAAAAGTCATATCTTCTGTCTTCTATTTACTGATATGTTGTAGTAATTCAGTTTTAGAAAAAAAAGTGAGATCTTCTGTTTTCTATCTACTGATATGTTTTAACTAGCTCCAATCATGCCCCCTAAAAAGCACATTTGTTTCCGTTGTCACCAAGAAAGCGACATATAATAGATTAGCAGGCCAGTGTTTAGGACCAAGAGAATGGGGTAAAGGGCTGCCTGAGATCTTGTGTAGGACCAGCATTAAAATATAACATTTCATAATAATAATGTATACTGATTTCAATGCAACGTTATTATAACGTTATGATCGCTTCGACCAGTGGTAGAACCTCCCGGTTTTTATCAATAGCTGAGGGGCTACCCACAAGGGCTAAAGTAAATTGTTTATCCAAAGAGTGTCCGGCTCTATGTTCAGTCATGATTCGTGGTCAGGGTGCCTCTATTTCTGTCAGCTGTCTTGTTTGCCTCTAATGGTTGAAAATAGAGCTGGCCCCAATACTGCTCTGCATATTAATGGGACTTGATCAAACAAACAAAAGGTATGATTTTAGATAAACAAATCATCACCAGCAAATTCCAATGTCCTCTCCTTTGTGACCCACCTTTTTGTGGTGTAGAGGCTTACTGGTCTAATGACCTTGAGGGCTATACCAAACAGGTTCAACCATATTGGGAAGGCCTCAGATGAAGATCCAGACCAAGAAGTCCCAGGGCCTGGTGGTAGCTTCACCACTTATCAGGGCACAGTGGAGTAATCTCCTACTTGCCCGAACTAAAATGATTCATAGCAATAGGCAAATGCCCGACTCAAGGCTTGATTACATGGTGACAAAAAGGACTTAATTAAACGAAAAATTGAAGATGGGCAGGCAGGAGTAAATATATAAGATATAGAAAATATCTGGTCAATATAAGAAAGCAATTGCTGAAAGTGCACATGAAACATGTGAAAGAAAAGAAGGAGGAACGATATAGTAAAACAAAAAGTCAAAGAGATAAAAGATGCATGGAAGAAATACTTGGCAAGTAAAAGTAGTGAAGACATTGAAGCCTATAAACTAAAAAGGAAGGAAG
>JARBEQ010244578.1:0-11693 GCA_030265355.1 Tritonia tetraquetra | reverse complement strand
TCTGTGTTCAGCAATGCTGGACATGGAGCTGGCCACGACACTCCTTGGGGGGTATAATGTGGTTTGGATAACAAAACGAAAGATATTTTGTATCAATACTATATCATCAGTCTTTGGATCAATTAGTGACACTTAAACAAAGAGTCAGGTTGGATAATGTATTTTAACTCCTAATGTCATGGATTCACAGTGGGCTGATCACCTGCTTGGTCTTGATCCAGAGTAAATCTGCCTCATAGAGTGGGAACTACACTGTAATGGTAACAGGGAACTGGATAAGAAAGACGTCCTGAAGCGCAGTAATGCGCACTTGATCACAAATACTAAAGTACACCTCTCTTGTCCTTAAACACTATTTGGCCACACCTCTCTTGTCGGTAAACACTATTTGGCCATCTGCTTTGCTTGATGAATTCAGTTCAAGAAAGCCTGTTCGAAAGTTACAGAAAACCTTATAAGACGTTAAGAGTTAATATTCACAGTGGATTGGAATGGACAGGGTCTTAGGTCAGGTTACGGAAATAATAAGAGAAAAATGTTTTCATGTAGTTTTAGAGAGGGAAGGAGGTGAGGTGGTGGAGTGCTTGATAGCAGACATGCATTGTGTAAGGATCATGCTTTCGAGCCCCAAGTCAAGTGCCTTTTTGTTTTCTTGGGTAAGAAACTTGACTAAAACTTAACTCACTCAGATTTTGAAATGTGAGAGTTGGCAAGCATCGTTTGCTTCACACCCCATGACATTGAGGGTTTTAAAGACATATCTTTTTTAAAGGGGTGGAAAATAAAACGATGAACTGTTTCTGTGATTATATCGACAAGGGGTGCAACTTGTTCAGACCAGAGTTGCTTCCCCTTCCATAGAAGTTGATACAATGGCGGGTGCTGAAATGACCTACTTGTGTCGATAGAGCCCTAAAACAGCAACAAACAAATATACAATGAGATGGGGTTTTGTTTGTTGGTTTTTGGGGGGTGGGGAGGGGGTTAACATTGATGATTACGACAGGTTGAGGACTTGTCGCCATTGTTGCCATAGAAATAACTCAATCTGTAATTGTCATTTATTCTTTTTTGTTTCTATTTTAGTGAGAGCTTGCTTTACTTTGAATATTTATATCAGTGTGTTTTGGGTTTTGGGGACTTTTTTGTAGTTTTTGCTGTTTAGGTGGTTTTTTTAATGAATGTGTGTTTCTTGTTGGATAATGTTTGATGAGATTTAATTTAGAGATGAATTGTAGTCTTTCTCATTTTCTTACATTGTGTTCTTGATCTCAAGGATGAGTTTGTTACCTACGCAAAGTTTTTATTTGTAAAGAAAGAAAAAAGTAAACAATTTTTAATTATCAAGTGAGTCTTTTTTTTTATTCGTCATTTAACATGTATTTATTCATCTCTCTTAGATACTTGTCTGTACGTATTCTTTTCTTAACATGTAAAGGACATAAAAACTGTGTGTGTCTTTCCCACAGATGCAAGAAAGGGAGACAGCAATCACACCAGCGATAATGAGGATCTCAATCAAGAATCCGGACTGTGAATGGCGATGACGACGTTTGTGATGTTTTCCTTCCTTTTCCTCGTTGTCGCTTTGGTTGTATTTATCACATATGTATCGAATGAGCACGTTTGTAGCATTGTTCTTCCCTTTTTACTTTGTTACAATCGAATGATGTATAACCCTGACCTCATGACATCATATGAACGCGTATGTTATTTGGTTAATGAACCTCGTACTCCTATATAAAGGTAACAATGTCTATTTCATATTCTTTTCTTTTAATTTGACCAGAATGCAGAATGAATGGCAAACTAAGTTACAAATGAAATCAAGACATTGTTTACATTCTGTGAAAAGCACTAATGTGATCCAAACAACCCCCCCCCCCCTCCCTCTAACCCAATCCAAGGTTTTTTAACAGGTTGGCCAAGGAAAGAATAATTTTTTCAGGATATATTTTTAATGTTGTATTTTTCTCCTTTTTTTCAGTTCCCTCACATCAGATATATCTGTCTGTGTATCTATATTGTTATTTTTTCTTCTTTTTTTTTTCTCCCTCAGCTTTGGTTTGAAAATGTCTTGATGTCTTTTTTCATTTCTTACTGTATTGTCATTGTGATTATAGCTAATATACCCTACAATTTTATCTCATTCCCTTTTTATCATCTTTCCTACATTTCCATCTTGTTTTTTTTTACTGTGGTCTCTAACTAGTCGAGTATGTATTTCAGGGTGTTAAAGGTCTCCGTGATATCACTGGGAATTAGTCCTGTGTTGTGAAGAAAAACAGTCGAATATTGTATTTACTGTGGACTACGCTTAACTTGAAGTCGCTTGTGTTAATCTTTGATTGGTTGATTATTATTTTTTTAAGTAAACATTGACGTCAGTTAAGTAAAACACTAATTGTGTCTGATGTTGACCTTTGGATGTGTTGATCTCTATTCCACTCCCCAATGATATCAACTTTAGCGTAGTCGACCGTATTTTGGTTAAGTGATTATTTTTTTGTATTGACATTGACTTAATCAGATTTATACAGATGGAGAAGCACTGAAGTCCCATCAAATGATTTTGTTAGATCAAGCTGCAGGCAATTACATTTATTTGTAACCTCATTGTCATCATAGTTCTTATCCCCAAATCACACACCAATTAATTAGTATGTCCTTCCTTGCCAACCCCACACCAATTTCATTCATGCGAAACAACACAGTTCCTTGACACACCTTCCCTGACACACCAATTTCATTACAATTAAATGTGAGAAATAGATGTTCTCTTTCAAGGGTAGATTGGGTAACAATTCAAAAGACAGACCTTTTGCTGATTTGACTGTGTGGTAGTATTGTATCTGGTATTACCGTGTGATGGTGTTGTGTCTGGTGTGACTGTCTGATAATGGTGTGACTGTGTGATAGTGTTGTGACTGTGTGATAGTGTTGTGTCTGGTGTACTGTGTGATAGTATTGTGTTTGGTGTGACTGTGTGAGTGTTGTGTCTGGTGTGATAGTGTTGTGTCCGGTGTACTGTGTGATAGTGTTGTGTCTGGTGTGACTGTGTGATACTATTGTGTATGGTGTGACTGTGTGATAGTGTTGTGTCTGGTGTACTGTGTGATAGTGTTGTGTCTGGTGTGACTGTGTGATAGTGTTGTGTCTGTTGTGACTGTGATAGTGTTTTGTTTGGTGTGACTGTGTGATAGTGTTGTGTATGGTGTGACTGTGTGATAGTGTTTTGTGTGGTGTGACTGTGTGATAGTGTTGTGTATTGTGATAGTGTTGTGTCTTGTGTGATAGTGTTGTGTCTGGTGTGACTGTGTGATAGTGTTGTGTATGGTGTGACTGTGTGATAGTGTTGTGTCTGGTGTGACTGTGTGATAGTGTTTTGTCTGGTGTGACTGTGTGATAGTGTTTTGTCTGGTGTGACTGTGTGAGTGTTGTGCCTGGTGTGACTGTGTGATAATGTTGTGTCTGGTGTGAATGTGTGATAGTGTTTTGTGTGGTGTGACTGTGTGATAGTGTTGTGCATTATGCATATTATGGTTTAGATGTGTTGATGTGCTTGTGTATGTATTATTAATATGTTTTACAGTAAGTGAATGTTGGAATATTGTGTGTTTTATTTTTTAATGTGTTCTTTTGTCTCATTGTGTGTATAGTTTATTCGCTATGTTGTATATTTGTCTTGTCTATTGGGTAAAAGTAAAACAGTGTCCATAGATGTGTCATTTGTGACCACCATGATTGTTTTGTTATTGTTATAAGGTGTGGAATTACATTGTCTTTACTGGGCGTGTAATGTGCATATTGCGTATGTAAGATGTGGATTATTACATTGTCTTTACTGGGCGTGTAATGTGCATATTGCGTATGTAAGATGTGGATTATTACATTGTCCTTACTGGGCGTGTAATGTGCATATTGCGTATCATGTGTATTCTCTTTCTAATGTTACACCGAAAGGTACTAAAAAGTTATTGATAAAGAAAACATTTATTCATTTATTGGTGAAATCAATTTTTTTTTAGAATTAAGTAAAGAGGATTGAATAAATGAAATGTCTTATTTGAATACAGTCACTGCCACCTAAATGCACAGTGGTTTTGGGCGGGGGTGGGGGGGGGGTGTCTGAAAGTCTCTGATCTGTAGCATTTCATGCTCTACAATTGGCCACACTTGGTCCTGAATGTGATTGCACTGCATTTTGTCTCTTCTTTATTTTTTATCAGCTAATGAAGTGAATATTTATGAGACATTATTTAATTGAAGTTTGTGTGTAGGAATAATGGATATAATCTTGATGTTGTGTGAAGTATATCACAGTGTGAAGTATATCACAGGGAAGGGTTTTATAACGAGGAAGAAGGGCTTCCAAAGGGAGTTTATATAAACTGTGTATAGAGACATCCAGTAATATTTCTGTTATTATTTATTGATGTGCGTGTGTGTTTATGTCCAAACCAGGTGATGAACCAGATGGAGGTGCACAGGGCCAGGAAGAAGATGTACAGACACACAGGTACGTGGCAGCTGCCTTGTCTATAAATAGAATTAAAGGGGGGGTGCCGGTGTTCAAACTATTTATAGTCCATCTCTGATGATAGGACCTGATTCCATAGGAATCCATCTTGTCGGAGCTATAAAACTTGAAAAGGTGCAATGGAAAAAATCCCAATGTCGATGCCACGATTGTTACAACTACAGTCGAGGACGGATATATCGACATCGTCGGGACCACGGGAAAATGTCGATATTAGCGTCGTGTCGATATATCAGTCCTACCAAAAATGAAAGGGAAACAAATGGAAAATGCGAGGTGTCAACAAGCAAGTCAATCGGGATGATTTGGTGGCCCTTAAAAGGACCGGTTTGAAATTGGGGACGTCGGCACTTAATTTGACTTGAAAAAGTCATTGATTGGTCGATAATCTGACATTTTCATTGGCTGCAATTGGTCCCATTCATGGGATGTCGTTGGACAATAATCTTGCATTTTCATTGGCTGTTATTTTTCCTGACAGTGGGATATCGCTGGCCAATTTAGGCCGATTATTGTTGATATTGATCGATCGCTATGTCAATATAACCGTCTTCTGGTAAAATTTATGTCGACATACGAGATCTTTATTTACTAATGTTATATAGCAAAAAAACCGGGACTTTTGTGCCATGTCGATATAAGCGTGATGTCGATATATCGGCTCTGCACTGTACATGCCAACGCCCCCAGTCCTAGCTTAGTGTTTATATCTGTCTTTAGATATATTTATACCAATTTGATTAAGTAAAAACTGAATGATAGATGATGTATCTTATAATTATAATGAACAGCACAGACTAGAATATTGTGTTCCTAACTCACACACTCACATGGCCACAAAACTTTCAAGCTTTATTAATTCTTTTCCTTTTTATGTTTGCGTGCAGGCTGATGATGAAGAAAGAAGTCCACAAGAAGACGGTATTGGGTCTTGATGGTCACGAGCACACGACGATCCAAGAAGATTCACAGGTCCAGCAAGATAACGAACCACCTGAAGAATTGCGGGAATCCATGCAGGAAATCATTGACCAGTTCATGGAGTCGGATCCTGCCCCGCCACGACTGGAGGAAGGCGGACATTTGGAGGAAGAGGTCTAAGACCTCCGCAATCCCTGGGATGACACGCGTGTCGTGAATGGGCACATTAAATTTACACATCTTACATTTTGTTACTGTAGGATTCACTATTGGTAAAATGTATCTGTCCCAAGACATATTGAAACAAAGGATTATCTTTCTCAAAATCGTAAGAGATGTGTATTTTCCTGAAGTCTCATTGAAATTTATTTTTGGAATGAACACGGACAAAAATGTCACAATTTAGATTATTGATTTGTTATATTGACAAAATGAAATAATAACCGTACTCCTAAAGTAAATAAAAATACCAAATCCAATGTGCGTGTAGATTTCCTCCCATGACATGGTGTCTCCGTTTCTGTGGGTCGTGGCCGATCTAAGCAATTAGCTGGATGTTATTTGGATTAGATTGCCCCTAACCTCAGACTTCCGTTACATTGTCTAGTATATTTCTTGTGTATTTAACAGGAATTTCATTCTCCTTATATACTATAATTGTCTCAATTTTCTTGTCTTTGAGGTTTTAAATATCCAATAAAATCCAGGAACAATCACATTTTTATTCATGTAGTGGAAATAGTGTTTTTATATCTTATCACATAGACAATACTGTAACAGAAGAATCCTTCATTATTTATAACAAGGCTTCTTACATGACTCCATCAAGTTATATTCTTAAATTAAATCAAAAAGAAATCTATTAATTAAATAGCTATCATTCCTTGTGTTGTACATTTGTAAAGAATTAGATTTTGTTTTCATTATTTCGCACCTAACACACAAACCTTTTTTCTATCTATCCTAGTAATAATTGGCTTGGGTTGTGAAATCATTTTTTCCGTTTCCGTATTGATTTTGTGGTTTGTTTCATCTAGAATCTCATTTTGTAGAGATATCGATCTGGCTTGTCATGGTCATTCAACAGTCGACTGTCATTCTCATACAGTTCTATTTGACGTCTAACTATTATATCATCTATGTACACAAGATTATCTATTGATCTGGCTTGTCATGGTCATTCAACAGTCGACTGTCATTCTCATACAGTTCTATTTGACGTCTAACTATTATATCATCTATGTACACAAGATTATGTAACATTTTTTTTTTTCACTTCAAATTTTTACACAACTACTGCATTGGAACACAATTTGTGGGTGAAATTTGGTCACCGCCATTCTTGTCATCATGATGAGCAAGCTTCTTCCATCGTCTTGCTTTGCTTGAATTTGTCTGGGGGAGACGAGGACCCCCAAAGTTGTCGGCTTCTTTCTGCTTCTCCAGTCGCTCTGTGTGTGTCCAGTGTTTTTGGTATTCTTCCTTTTTCAAACAATTACGGTTTTTTTCTCTTCAATGTTTCATGAGCGTTTCAAGCTCAATTCTTGCTGAAAACAACAGGTGTTTTTGATGTACAATTTTTTTCTTCATCAATAAATGAATAACATTTGTTCAGTGTTAAAATATTTTTGTTGTTTCAATACAATGTATTTGTTTTCTTTCTCACATTCTTGATGAAATGTGATTTGATGAAAAGACATGAAGAATTCAAATGATCAGAGGAGAGCAATGTGACCCCTCGTCTTCATATAACATAGAATAATATATTTTGTTGTTTGATATTCAATGCTTTTGTTTGATTATTACTACAATAGCCACATGCCAACATTTCTATATGACCTATTTATTTGTTCATAGCGGTCACTACTACGATGAATTTTTGTATTTAATCCATCACACAGATATAGAGTAGAAATTATTCATTCAGAAACCACTCCATGCTATCCACGCTAGAAACATTATTGTTTACAGTATTAGAAGTATTAGAAGGGTTTTTTTAATTATTATCATGCTTAGAATTTCAGCAATTCAATTTGTTTTCTCCTCGCATTGAGTTAAAAAAGTTACGGCTATTTCCATTGTAGTTGTAGCCGTTATTGTTATGAACTCAATGACCCCCCACGCCTTCTGTGTTCCCCTTTACACAAGCTTCTTTTTTCTATGGTCATGCGCATTGCAATTGAATAATTTGTCTTTGTATAGTTCCATCACGTTTTGTTGATTGGAATCATTTGTTTTGTCCCGATTAAATTGCTTTGGTATTAGTACACACGACTCGTGTCTCTCTTTGACCTTTTTGTTGTTTGTTTGATCGAGCCCCATCAATACCACAGAGCAGTGTTGGGGCCAGCCTATTTTCAGCCATGAAAGGCACATAAGATACCTGCCGTAAATAGAGGCACCATGACCACCAAACACAAGAGATGGAAACTCTTTGGATCAGAGAGTCTCAAACAAGCAGGTGATCAGCCCACTTTGTCCACAACTCTTTACTAGCACCATGAGCAATACACTGATCAGTATTAATCAAAGACGGGCCAATAAACAAATTACCATAGCCCTTGCAGGTACCCCCTCAGATATTGATAAAAATTGAGAGGTCCACTCTGGGCAGTTTGACAAATTCTGTGGTTTATAAACTGTATGAATGGTTTGGAGTTTTGTTATTCATAGCACACGTGTTACCATAAACAGACATGTCTCCAACCTTTGGCCCAAATAGAGTGGCGTCACATCTCCCTGAAGACACAGAATGTCTATATGTCTCTGAGAAGGGGAATGGACGCACTCTGTGCACGTGAAAGGGTTTTATGGACTTTCTGGGGGGTCTTCACTGAGAGGGCAACGAGAATGTGAGGGAGATGTGTTCCAGGCCAGAAAAAACTCGGAACTCCAGAGTGCTAGGGTTGCACCCCCAACGGAATGATGCATACGGCATCCGCTGAAGGATAGGGAGTGAATTAGAATAATTTATAAAATAAGCCATGGATACTCGTCAAGATTTGAGTTCATTAAACAATCTTCATCTTATGTAGTTCCCTGTTACCGTTACAGTGTAGGGCCCGCTCTATGAGGGAGATTTACTCTGGATCAAGATATAAGGCCAAGCATGTGATCAGCCCACTGACTTTTTTGTGGTAGGATTTATTTTTATCTGAAGCTTGCATACAGGACTTCCAAATTTATCATCTGTCTCCGATAGGACTAGGTTCTTGATCCCACCTACCTCCATAGGGTCAGGGGAGTAGCAAATAGGTTAATTAATAATACCAAGTTTTGTGAGGAAAAACAACAGCTGTCACTACTGGGATTCGAACCCAGTACCTTTCGCTTCAAAGGCCAGAACCATACCTCTGAGCCACTGGGATCCCCTTCACTATACACAATCTGACACATATATTCCTCATCTTCACAGATTCCTCGTTCTGAAGTCAATGTCCCAACCGTTTGGTCGAGTAATACCCTTTTCATATATTCCTCGTTTCACATATCTAGTCCTCATCTTTTTTCTCTGTCCCAGTCCCAGTGCGAGGAGCAGATGTGTTGGATTGTACTTCAACTGCTCATTAAACTAGTTCACATTCCAATTACAGTCAACTCCGCTTAATGGCGACACAACAGGGGCAGCAAGTTTTTAGGAGAAAAAAAAAAAATTGGTGCTGAATGGAGACTAGGTGGCACATGATATGGCACATTCAATTTCAATGTAAATCGTGCAGGACACAACAAGAAGGCTAAACATTCAAAGTGGATAACAGAAAATTCAAATAAAATTTGGTGTTGAAACAGATTTTTCTTTTTAAAAAAGCTCATGTACAATCACAGATACGTGCAAAGTCTAAAAATAATCTTTTTAAAAAGCTCATGTAAAACCACAGATACGTGCAAAGTCTAAAAATAATCTTTTTAAAAAGCTCATGTACAATCACAGATACGTGCAAAGTCTAAAAATAATCTTTGAATTTAAATGGTTGAATTCAACAGTCAACCTCTTTGGATTTTAAAACTTCAACCACCAGCTCATTCGATCTTGATAGCGTCTATAAGGCTTTTCTTTTTTTTCATCAACACCCAGTCAGCAATGCCAGCAGGAATGAAAGTTAACGGAATGATGAACAACCTGGCATCCCATCCAAGGACATATCGTGTCTGTGGGAATCGTGAGACGATGGCGTGGGTATAGGCATCGATTACCACACCAATGTTCGGGTCAGCCATTCGGACCGTTTCATCCACCAATTTAGAAACTGAAAAAAAAATGGGAAACGTGTTCTCAGTAGTGTTAACAAAATTTAAATGGGAACAAGAGTAACTTTCTCAGGGAAGACCCTGGAATGAATCATTACGTGTCCTGTCACCTGGTGTTGACAACCACGGCCCTCCATTCCCCTCTGTCAACAGTCTTCACCATCTCAATCTTATTTTCAACTGGCATCAATACCATCACCATTGTTTACCTGTCTGCCAGAATCCCTTTTATGGCCATATACCAGCTGGCTCAATAATACCTTTACCTGCAGAACCATTAATAAATTGTGCACCATCCGCTAAAAGTGCAACAAAATTGAATGGATGTTAATTCATTCATCCCGATTTTATGTGATGTTATTTACAAGAGTCTCCGTTATGGCATCTTCAAGCATTCAGTTCTCAATTGAACAGAGGGCTTTTATCATCAAAGCTTATTTGGAGACAAAGTTACCAATGGAAACTCGTGCTCTTTTCGCAAAACAGTTTGGAATTGATAGCCGATCAGCTCAACAGGAGTTACTGAGTAAGGTGACTATTTTAGAATGGGTTAATGAATTTAAACAACAGCTCAGTCGAAAATAAGAATAAAAGGTCTGAATCAAGATCAAGCTTTAGAGGGCTTCCCTTAACAGTGAGGTCTCCGGACAATATCGTACTTGTCAATGATTCTGTGAGTGTCTATTCAGCTCAGAGCCAACAAAATTAACTGTTCAAGAGAATCAGTGAGAAGAATGTTGATATTCGATCTGCACCTCAAGCCATACAAAATTTAAACACACCAGAGTCTCTGACTCTGATCAAAACGCTGACACCCAGGTGGCGATGTGTCATTGGTTCTTAGCCAAGTTCAAGAAGACAACAAGTTTACTGATAACGTGTAGTTCAGTGATGAAGCATTATTATATCATAAATGGTTATGTCAATAGTAAAAATGTTATTCATTGGGGCTCCTCTAAACCTTATGAAGTCTACGAAAAGAACTTGCACACGTCGAAAGTCATGACATGGGTACCAATGGGTCATCATTTGACCCTTTTTTTCATGGACGCTGGCAAAAAGAGTGTGACGGTCACCGCTGACAGATACCTGGTCATCCTTTCAAAATTCTGGAAAGCTTTGAGCAGGCTGGTCGGTACCAATGAAAGACAACAACAATGGTTCCAACAGGATGGAGCTTCACCCTCCACTGCAAAAGCAACCCTTTTTGGGATAGAGCAGCACTTTGGAACAAGAATCGTCAGTTGTGACACACCCCACCCTTGGACTTCAATCCCGTGGATGGGATACCTTTGGGGGATACGCTTTGTGGACACTATTTCAAGATATGACAATCGATTTGTTGATATCCAATTGTTACTCATTGGGCTGTTATGATGTCATGGATGTGACGGTTTGACCAAAACAAAACCCCACTGAAAATGGTTAAATGAGGAAATGAGGACGTCAAACAGTAGCCGACATTTTGGGAGCTTGTAATTCTATACAATCTCTTCTGGACAATTTCAATCCTCAATAGAAAATAAAACTGGTAGCTACAGCTAAAAAAAAATTAAACCCCAGTGACAATCAAGAAAATGTCTTCAATAGAGAAGTAAGAAGGTTTTGGGTACAACCCTTCCTCAGCTGGACACAACAACAGCTTCTTCAATTGAAGTAAAAAGAAGAGTAAACAACAGAGAGAGGACAACAACAACAACAACTAAACAATTTTAAAAACTTACTCTGTTGAACAAATTTTTTTCCATAGGCAATTTGAACCTCTTCATCCGCCTGACTGAAATGATGGGTGACGCTCTTCATCAAAACGTCTTTATCCATGATGTTGGTTTTGAAATAGCCAGGCTCTAGAATAGACACTTGGATTCCTTGGTCATAAACTTCTCGCCTGAAACATTTTGACAATGACAAAGTTACAATAGATAGACAAAGTTACAATAGATAGACAAAGTTACAATAGTTAGACAAAGTTACAATAGATAGA
>JARBEQ010244567.1:0-11693 GCA_030265355.1 Tritonia tetraquetra | reverse complement strand
CCATTACAGTGTAGGGCCAGCACTATGAGTCTGGATTTCTCTGGATCAAGATATTAAGCCAAGCAGGTGGTCAACCCGCTGTGTCCTTTTGTGGTAGGAATTAATTTTGGAATTAGCAACACAAAACCCCTTAATTGTGCAAATAGGTGATTAAAGCATGAAACTTTCCTGAATGATAAAATGTGTTTTAAGCTTCAATTTCTGATATCGAACCACCTTTGCATCAACCTGAGAGCTGAATATACAAACTTTCAAAGTTTAAGAAATCCCTCATGTTGGCGATGAATCGCCACCATCACCGGATTTATTTCATTGCTCCAGTCTGTATGTGGGTCTCACACCTGCCCAGTACTGCCCCGTCCCACTCTACAATCCACAATATGGTGTCGATTTACTTTCAGTCATGAAAGGCACACAAAATACCCAATTTGAATACAAGCACTCCGACCACCAAGCATGGCTGAACACAGAGTTGGAAATGCTGTAGATCAAAGAATTTCAGACAAGCAGGTGGTCAGCCCACTGTATCTATAACACTTTATTGATGAGCCATAGACTGAGCAGTTTTGATCATAAGCAAAGCCGATAAACAAATTAATGTAGCCCTTGTGGTCACCCTTCCGCTATATAAGAACTGGTAGAATTTTCCACTTTGGGCGGGCCTAGGCATAGACACCTTGTAAATTGTGATTCTTTGTTTGTATTCTGTAATCTGTATAAACATAAAATAAAATTTGATCTGTTCTGTAATTCTTTACATTTGTAATTACTTTTATCGTTTAGTTTCTTGTTTCAATGGATACCAATATAAAGAAATTGTCGACATGGTCATTGTGTTGTGAAAGTTTTCCAAATTGTGATTTTTTGTTTGTGTTCTGTAATCTGTATAAACATCACTATAACAAACTGCTGTGTTCTGTATTTTTTTTTTTTACATTTGTAACTAATTTTCTCATTTATTTTCTCATTTCAGTTGATAATGGATACCAATATAAAGGAATTATCAACATGGTCTTGTGTTGTGAAAGCCAGTTTTCCAAATTCAGAAACAGAAAGTTCTAGCTGTGGAACAATCCTTCACCCACATCATGGTCTTGTGTTGTCTCATGGTTCAATTCTTACTGAGCATATTACAGCAAACAATAAACTGTTATCGAGAGTGAAAGATGGAAAATTAGTAAAATGTTCTGATCTTCCAGGAACAAAGTTCACTCTTTTATTAAGCAATCACAGACATGCATCAGAGTTGACTCAAGATTTCAAAACACAAAATTCCCTTGTTGTTGGAAGTGTTTCATCTTCAAATTTGAACCAACAGAAAAACTTAAGTCCTGATTATTCTACTGTAAAATGTCATTTTATAGCAGCATTTAGAAATAATGATTTTCACAATGCTCTTAATGATTTGATGCCAAGAAGCGGATGGGCTTTTAATGAGGCGGCTTCAGACAATGATCAAAGCAAGAAAGAAGGAGTGGATGAGAGCTTTGCAACATTTAATTTGTTAAGTTATTTTCTCCTGTTCAAATTTAGTCATTCAGATTTGAGTATTCCTAAAAGTGTATTTAATTCTTTGTTGACGTCTGATTCTAAATCAATGAAAATGAGGGACAAATACTGTATTGGTGATACAGCAGAAATTATAGCGACTCCTTTTGCTGGACTGTGTCCTTCTGTGTTTTTTAATACATATAGTCGTGGTGTTATTAGCAATGTCAGTGGCAACAAAAACTGTTGGATTGTCACAGATGCAAGATGTATTCCTGGTAGTGAAGGTGGACCGTTATATACAAAGAGGAACCCTGCAGATCCAACAAGGTATATATAGACAAGGATAAAACGTTAGATTATTTATGTAAGCATCAAATTAATGATTAAAAGACATTGATTTTATTTAACTGAACACAAAACAAATAAAACTTTCATTGGTTTATATATAAGCTGAATTCATCACTTTTACAATAGTTTTGAAAACAGTTCAGTTGGTTTCAAGATAAGTCTTATCCTGTTTTTTTTCCTTTTTAAATAGAAAGATGCCAATTTCCTGAACCTTGGCAGGAAAAAATTTGTTCTACCATGATTCATATAACACAGTTATACCTGGCCCATGTGGATTCTGGGAGCAAACATCAGGCTCCCTGTCTCTTGACACGCGTGTCGTAATAGGTGACAGAGGATGGTTGTGTGTTGTGTTAGCAGCCCATCATGTATTTTCTACAAAAGCGTGGTGCGTTATTACTGTACAAGACGTCATATGAAGGTTGCTGTCACAAGACACGTTATGTGCAAAATCACAAAATGTATGATTCATCAATCTATTCGGTACTTTATAAAGAATAATGAGGGTATTACAGTATGTACTCTCTGTGGACAAATGTGTTCTTAAGTTTCAAGTATTGCTCTTTAGCTAGTTAAAAATATTGCATTTTGTCCTGTTCAACACAATTCACACATGATGCATTTTGTGATGAAGCTCTTCATATGTTCACAAAGCTTTTTTGTTCTTTTTCTTGATTCTTTAACCACAGTTTTCTGTCTGGCATCATTGCGTCATCATTATGTTGGAAAAATAATGAATGGGTTGGTTTGTCTGTGGCATGTAGCATTGACAGCATTCTAGAATCCATGGTCCTCCACAAAGACATGATTACAATAAAGAGCTACAGAGATTTGTTGCCATTATCAAAGCCAACGAGGACACTTACTCATGGTGAGGTGTGGATGTGCTTACTAATGTGGAGGGTTTAAGTAAAAGTTAGTATATATTTATTTTGCACAGAAAGTGCAATTAATTAATAAAATCACATTCCGCAGCAAGGTAAACAAATACTACCAATCTTGTAAAATGTGCTATCTGCTATCTCATGCTTATGAAATGTCCAAACTATGTGAAAAATCCATGTAAATATATATGTTTTATTTTCCATTTAAATGGACCTTTTCTTCATAGATTACAGATGAACCCATGCAATTATTCTGACTAGAAAATGTCCGTTCTACAAATGAAAAAATGATTGCATTGAAGAGACAGTGGACCGTATTCCAACTGTTTGTGGTGGTGGTGGTGGTGGTGGAATTTCATTTTTAACTTCCATTTTGGCAACAAAATCATTTCTTCTAACAATCTAATAATTAGCATTAAAATGAGTGCAAACTCTAATGAATGCTTAATGGGCACTGATAGTATTCACTATAAAATGCATCTAAAAGCATGGAGTCTGAAGCGTTCCTTTCAAATTTTATATTGAATTACGAAAAGCAACAAATTATTTAGAGCTTACAGCACTTTTATATTATTATATATTTTACATCACACTATGTCGAGTTATATTTGGTGAGTATACTTCTAGAATTTAAGAGCCCTCCCATAAACAGCCCTTAGACCTAGAAATGTTTTGTTACCTCCATTATAATATGATGTTAAGATTTTTTGTTTTAGACGTGTAGTAACTGGTATCAATATTTTGTGTTGCAAGACATTTGAGAGCTGTAAATGTTTATTATCTGTCTTCCCAGTTGTTTGATTATTTATTCGAGATGTAGAGTTAGATTTATTATAAAGTATGACTTTTGTTTTTATTTTGGTTGATAAGGGCATGGCGTCATACTTTATTTTTGTGTGCAGCAAGATTAGTCTTGCATAAAAAGAAAATTGATAACATATATGTACCTTTGCTCCTTGATCTTCACTGGCTGCCCATGACAGAAAGGATATTTTATAAAGTATCTCTTATAGTTCATAAATGTATATGATAATGCCAGGCGCTGAAATGACCTATATATGTCGATAGAGCCCTAAAAGAGCAAAAAAATTTTTAAAAAATGATAAAGCACTGTATTATCTTGGAAATCTAATCAAAGTTTATGTACCTCAACGTAATTTGATACCTTGTGCCAATATAAATTTAGAAGTCCCTTTTCAATCTATGTGTTTTCTTCCTTCAACCAGATCAGGATATCATACAAGCTGTGACAGTGCTGGTTCAGTGTGGAAGTACCTGGGGTACAGGTGTTGTTATAAACAAAGACCAGGGGATTCTCCTCACATGTAGTCATGTGATTAAAGATGCTGACTCAAACACAGGTAAGAAATTGAATTGGGCCAATAAATGTTCAGGTTTTTGTTTTTTTTACCTTTCAATCAGTCTGCTAATATAACATTTTACACAGTCCTGTTGTTATCCCAGCGGCGACAGTTGTTGTTTTTATTCACAAAACTCGGTATAAACCTATTTGCCACTCCCCTGACTGACGATAAACATGACAAATTGTGCACGATAAAGAACCCTTTGCAGTTGCAAATCGAGAAGAGTAGGCTGAAAGGCCGCTGTTCGGGCAAAATGGATTCCTACCACAAAAAAGTCACAGTGGGCTGATCACCTGCTTGGCTTTGATATCTCGATCCAGAGTAAATCCGCCTCATAAAGCAGGCCTTACACTGTAATGGTAACAGGGAACTGGATAAGAAAGAGAGAAAGAAGTTATCACCCAAGACACATGTAAGGCTCTTGGTGGATGACAGCCTTCTCTAGCACACAATACAAAGCAGAGGAGACTCAGAGGCGTTCCAAGACGACCTTAACAAATTACAAAATTGAGAGAAAGACAATAGCATGGAATTTCACCCTCAAAAGTGTCAAGGTCTGAAAATCACCAACAAAAGGAACAAACTTCGATTAAAATAAACGCTTCATGGCATTACACTCGAGGATGTAAACAAAGCAAAATATTCAGGAGTACCATTTACAACAAACTCACATGGAAAGACCACATAGACAACATATCATTGGTGCTCGGATGGAACCTCGCTAAATCGAAAACATGAATTTTACAGGAGAAGGAAAAATCTGAATTCTAGCTTCCTATGTCATGTTTTACCAATGACACACACCTGAATGTCGTTGTTTTACTATAAGTAGAAATCGTATATAGAAAATTTGAATGTATTCATACCAGTTATTATGTAATGAGAGTTAACAAGGTTCTCAACTATGCAAATGCTCCGATGAACCTTGCTAACTCCATAGATAGCGAGGCGAGGTTCAAAGAAGCGCAGTAAGTAAGTGGTGCTTGAGATAGCGAAGTTCTCTTACAGATTGATCTTTTTTTTTCTTCACAGTTACAAGTTGAATCTGAGAGTAATATTTTACACATGATGTATTATGCACCAAAAGTCGAGTTAGCGAGGTTCCACTAGAACACTGACGATATGTAAAAAAAATTATGATTTATGTGTTTCTTTACATATCTCATTCTCATCTTTTCTAGTAACTGTGACCCCTTCAAGATGTACATCGAAGTATCCAGTAGAGGTGATATACAGACAGAACCCAGTAACGACACCATATGATCTTGCACTGCTCAAGTGTCCTGAGGCCACCAGACATTTGCCAAAGAACTGGTCAATACAGGTCACTCCCTCTTTTGTCGGTATGTACTAAGTTTTATCATCAGAAGGCTTGCTGTTATTATATGATTATTCTGCTGAACAAAGGTTTTGAGAAAATGGCCAAAATGGGTTACCTAGCCTCTCTGCATAAATCCATCTTTTCACACAATTTGATTTGTTCATGTATGAAGTATATTGTGTAACTGAAAAAATAAATTATTCTGTTTTTATTGCATAGGCCATAATGAAAGTACCTAGATATTTTGCTTTACCTTTTGATGCAGAAACACAGCCATCAAAGTTCCTGAATATATTACACGACCTGGTTAGAGATACAACACAAGGAGTCACCAAAGCGCTAAATTTACTCAACCGTTGGCAAGAACGAACACGTATAAACTTAATTTCTTTCCCCGAACAATATGTGACAGGAATAGATTACCCCCTGACATTATTGACACTGGAAGTTGTGATTACTTTACAGGGCATACGAGACATTTGTGACTTATAAGAATCTGTGATTGTATTGATTGTGTATAATATTTTATGAAGTGTTCTGGGAAACTGTAAGATTTGCGGGATTGGCATAATGCCTTTTGCATCTCATGCATATAGAAATAGAAATGATGTTGTGAATTTGAATTGTTTTACTTTGTTACCAAATGGAATGTGACATTTCAGGTCCATACCAGGAATACACTGGTTACTAACAGAGCAAAATAAACCGTAAACACATTTAAGGTTTAATTGATTTTATATTTGATTGACAAGCAAACAAAAAACCCTAAAAGGCGAGAGATCAACAAATTAAATCGAAAATGTATATTCACAAGGAAATGATAGGAATAGGAGTTGGGAGAAAAAATGAATGAATCAAGTGATATTGATACACATGAGTTCTTTTAAGTTTTTACAAAGTAGAGGGCATCACTAAAAAAATCTTTAAGATTTCTTCCTTTTATCCAAAATCCTACAAATCTGAAAGATAAGCTTTTTCAATAAGTTTTCATGTTTTTGTTGTCTTTTTCTAAATATGATATTGGATTATCTTGTTTCTATATCTTTTTTCAAAAAGACAAGTTACTTCCCTTTGTCCAACTCCAGGTGCTTCATTATTTGATTGCCTCAATCACCTTGGTGTAGAAATGGGTAAAAGTTTTTAAGTAAGAGTTGGGAAAATAGTCTGCGATAGACAAGCGTCTTATTCAGAGAGTAAAAAATTGTCACCTGTCTTCTTTACACTTCATGCTACTGAAACCAGGTTAAGCAGTGGCTGCATGAACCAACAGAGTGGCTACTCATCTCCCTCACATTCTCGTCACTTTCTCAGTACAGATACAGAAAGTCTGTATAACACATGGGAAGGGGAAATGGACGCACGCCGTGTGCATGAAAATGAAAGGGTTTTATATACTTTTTGGATTTAACTCTTCCGCTACTGGACTTTAATTCCCAAAACCCACTAAAAAGACCAGAGCCAGTTTCAGACACAGTAAACAGTGTGCGTAGCTGGTCGCAAACAGTAAGAAACGAACTAAGGCAGTGGGTGTAGCTAGTAGCGAAAGAGACATTGGAATAATCACCTATCGCAGTGTGCGTAGCTGGTCGCAAATGGTAAAAAAACTAACTAAGGCAGTGCACGTAGCAAGTAGCGAAGAGTTAAGGCTGGACATACTTATGACAATGTTTTTGTTTGTTGGTTTTATTCCTACTTTAGGAGAGGAGGTGGTTGTATCTGGTCATGCTGTTTTCAGTACAGACTGTGGCCTTGAACCCTCTGTGTGTCAAGGTGTCCTGTCAAAGGTCATTAAAAGCAGGAACAAGCCAGTTCTCATTCAGGTGGGGTTTTTAAGCTGCTATTTATATCTTTCACAGATCTGTTTATTTTCATTTTGCATTGTAGTAGTTGTTTGATGTATGGATTGTATACATTTTAAACATACACATGAAGGTACCACAGCATATGTGACACAAGGCGAGGTGGCCGAGTGGTCTAGACAATCGACTTCCATGGCGAAGGTCGTGGGTTTGAGTCCGGCTTCAGGCACTTCGTTTTTTCCTTGGGCAAGAAACTTTACTTCCATTTGCCTCACTCGACCCAGGTGTAGAATGGGTACCAATTCTCAAACAAGTCTTGGGAAAGTATTCTCCGATAGACCAGTGTGACAAACTGTCACTTGTCCGCTTCACGCTACTGAAACAGGGTTAAGCTCCGGCCCTATGAGCCTTAAAGGCTCTTAAGGACATACTTTACTCTTGTATAGTGCAAATCCATGAAGTTTATCATGTGCTTAAAGGCTCTTTAGGACATAATTTACTTTTGTATAGTGCAAATCCATGAAGTTTATCATGTGCTTAAAGGCTCTTAAGGACATACTTTTACTTATGTTTATGTGACATGCAAATATACAGAAGATATTGTATTAATTGTTATTGTTTGTTTGCTAATGATACCACAATGCAGTGTTTCTAATTACAGGCATCCTGACCTGACCACCATTTAACTGGAGATGCTATGGTTCCAAGAATTTCAGACAAGCAAGTGATCAGCCCACTGTTCATCATCCTTCATAATTTATAAGCACCATGAGCAGTATTTATCACAAAAATGACCAATGAACAAAATACTGTTATCCGTGTGGTCACTGCTCAGCTATTATAGTAAGTCGACTTCGGTTAATCACAACACAACGAGAGCAGCAAAATTGTTGCGATTAACCAGTGACTTTTATATATAACTAATCAATTTTGTTTCTTGCGAAAAGTTGCGATTAGCAGAGTTGTGATAAACCAGAGTTCACTGTAACTGGTATTAATGAAAGTAGGAAAATGTGAAAGTGCCAGAAAAACAGCCGTAGAGAAGAAAAGTGGAGTTGTCATAAATGGTGGATAGCTCAAGGGGTAGAGCATGTGGGTCGCTATCTCAGGTAAGGTGGGGTTGCTGTTTCCAAGGGTGGGCTGGATCCCTACAGTTTACAAAACCACTTTTCTTCTCTGCGGCTGTTTTTATGCCACTTTCACATTTTCCTACTTACGTTAACACCATTTGTGACTGATTCTAATGAAGCAGAATATAGCTGCAAGAATTTGACACGCCGTGCTAATTTATTGTTATATTTATTAATTGTAACACAATTGTCACATGTGAGTTATGTCGTAAATGATCAACTCAAATATTTTACTCTGTACAATATTGATACCAAATTTAATTTGGTGCCCTGTTGGACTTGATTTTTAGGCTGAGAGACAAAATTCATTTCTAGATAGGAACTAGATACAGTAACCTAAAAGCATGACATATATAGAGCGAAAAGCAATCTTACCAGACCATTAAGCATCTGCCGATGTGCAATTGTACATTATGTCCTCAGCTTCTAAATGTTTTTGTTTTTTGTTGATATGAAATAGATATGTGTGAATAGAACATCCCAAATATTCTTTTGATTTTGGTCACTACACGCTTTATCTGCCATGAATTGAATTGTCTATCCATAGACCACATGTGCTGTGCATGCAGGGGTCAGTGGGGGTCCTCTTTTGACGCGTGATGGACGTCTGGTGGGAATCGTGGTGTGTAATACTCGGTAAGTATTGACCTATTTATCATTGTCAATTCCCTTTGCTGCCCAGAGAGAACCTCCCAGTTTGTATCAATTGCTGAGGGGGTACCCACAAGGGCTAAAGTGATTTGTTTATTGGCCTGTCTTTGATTAATACTGCTCAGTATATTGCTCATGGTGCCAGTAATGAGTTGTGGACACAGTGGGCTGATCACCTGCTTGTCTGAGACTCTCTGATCCAAAGAGTTTCCGGCTCTGTGGTCAGTCGTGTTTAGTGGTCGGGGTGCCGGCATTTATGGCAGGTATCTTGTTTGCCTTTCTGGCCCCAACATTGCTCTGTGTTATTAATGGGGCTCGATCAAACAAACAAATATTCCCTTTGTAGTATGTTCCATTCATTATCAATGTGATAATAAAAAAACAACTAATGGGATATTTCAAAGAAGAATGTTTTATTATCATGTTCAAAGACGCCTTCTGTGGCAAAATCTGCTCAGTTTTCATATAGCCAATGGGTTTACTACTAAGGCAGCAGTAAAATTGTTATGGCCAAAACTTGGGCAACACCTAAAAATGTGACACTAATTGTGCCGTTCAAGGTTCGGGGCACAGGCTGATCACCTGCTTGCCTTATCTACCTGATCTAGAGTTCTTCCAGAACTGTGTTCAGCAATGCTGAACATGGAGCTGGTGGCAATAGTCCTTAGGGGTATAATGCCGTTTGGATAACAGAGTAAACCATGTTCAAAGAGATCTTCTTTCTTTCTTATCCAGTTCCCTTTTACCGTTACAGTGTAGGGCCAGCACTATCAGGCTGGATTTCTCTGGATCAAGATATTAAGTCAAGCAAGTGATCAACCCACTGTGACCTTTGTGGTAGGAATTAATTTTGCCCGGACAGCGGCCTTGCGGCCTACTCTTATCGATTTTTAACTGCCAAGGGTTTCCTGATCCCAGGATCACTATAACTCTTGCCCTTCAATCCTATCCCATGGTGTAGCATTTTGCAATTTACTTACATTTGATGAATATTTGCCTTTAATAGAGCTTTTATTTCATATTTGCCTCCAGTGATGCCAGTAACAATACCAGCTTTCCCCATGTCAACCTATGCATTCCTGTTGCAACAGTGTGGCCTGTCATTGAAAATTATCTTCTCACAGGAGGTCAGCATCTTTTGTGTGTTTTGTTCAATCTGTGGTGTATTTTATCATCCGTTAAGTCCTTTTGAGTTCAGTTCAAAATGACTTAAAATTTACAAAAAGAAATAATTTGTGATATTGTATTTTGTATCACTACATGCATGCTAGACAATGTCACATTATTTCCTACTATTTCCTATTACTGTGCAATATTTCTCAATTGAAGTGTGTGCTTATGTGAACTGTGCATAATTTGTAAGACATATTTTTTTGGAGGGGGGTCCCAGTGGCGCAAAGGTACGGTTCTTGCCTCTGAAACGAAAGGTACATGGTTCAATTCCCGGCAGCGTCAGATATTTTTTCCATGAAACTTTGTGAAAACCTATATGGTCCTGTTCAGGTAGGTGGGATCAAGAACCTAGTCCTATCGGAGATGGACGATAAACTCGGGAGGTCCCGCGTGGACGTTGCGCAAGTTAAAGAACCCTTGGCAGTTAAAAATCGATAAGAGTAGGCCGCAAGGCCACTGTCTGGGCAAAATTAATCCCTACCACAGAGGTCACAGTGGGTTGATCACCTGCTTGGCTTAATATCTTGATCCAGAGAAATCCAGCCTCATAGTGCTGGCCCTACCTGTAATGGTAAAAGGGAATTGGATAAGAAATAAATAAATTTTTAGGAGGTGGTTACAGTAATATACTCCAGCACGGATAGAACGAAATTTCTGGGACAGCACAATTTACATCACTATATCATCAAGTCAATGATAAAAACTGAAAACATGAAATTTTTCCGTAATATTACGGAATTCCGTATTCACCGAACCCCCAAAAAACATTTTCCGTATTCGCCTATAGGCAAAAAAATAATAAAATACAGTATTTTGTTTTGCTTTGCGACCACTTTCAGTATTCAGTTCTGCTCCGCTACCATTTTCAGTATTCAGATCTCTAAGCCTGTAGCACCCATGGACGCACACATCTCTCAGGCAACTGCAAAGGGTAACAAAACGCTCTGCCATCTAAAGCTGCTGAAACTGAGTGCATAGAAACTTTCAAAGGAATTGTCTCATCTGGCAAACTGCATAAACATGTGTTTTGTTTTAGTCTTATTTTTGCAAATCTACAAGATGTAGACTGATCTTCCAATTCAGGGGTTACTAGAAGAAGATGATTTTAAAAAATCCAGACCAAAAATTTATTTTCATTTTAATGATAGTTTCATTATATGTGTGTTCACTATATATCCATGTTCTAGTGTAGATTTAGTTCGTATTAAGTTTTAAAAAGATTTTGCAACCCCCTCATGTACTCATTCATCTTTATAAAGATAAACAGTCATTATCTCAGTTGCAAGTACAAGATTTGGAGTTGAAACAACTGTGGGCCCTAGGTACCATGACTAGTGAAAGTAAGTATTGTTTGTTTGTTTGTTTTGTTTATTTGATCGAACCCCATTAATTCTGCACAAAATAGTGTTGGGGCCAACCCCATGTTCAGCCATAAAAGATACACAAGATACCCGTTATAAATCCAGGCACCCGACCACCAAGCATGGCTGAACACAGGGTTGGAAATCCTCTGGATCAAAGAATTTCAGACA
>JARBEQ010244556.1:0-11694 GCA_030265355.1 Tritonia tetraquetra | reverse complement strand
TATTATGCAAAAAAGTGAATTTGAATTGAATTGAACAAACAAATCTCAGTTAAGGATGATGGGCACAGTGGGCTGATCGCCTGTTTGTATAAAATCCTTGCATCCAAAGCATTTCCAGCTCTGTGTTCAGTCGTGTAGTGTGGCCATGGTGCCTGCATTGGCAGGTATCTCTGTGCCTTTCATGATTGAACATAGGGATGACCCCAACACTGCTCTGCGGTACTAATGGGGTTCGATCAAACAAACAAACAAATCTCAGGCCATATCCGTATTTCTGAGTCCTATTGTTTATCCTGCATGGGCCTGCTTAGGATATTGTTCATAAACCAATTTCTAAACGTTTGATGTCTTTTTGTGATTAATATGAAAATATAATCCTAACCCTTTTACCTTCTTTCCTTTGCAGCCATGTGTCTTCATGTCGCAGCTAAAAGGTAATGATTTAAATGTCTTGTCCTTTTAGCATATATGTATGAAATACTTTTATTACGACTGTTACCACCAGTACTACAACAACTACAACAACTACTACTAGTGCTACGACTACTATTACTACCACTACTACTACTACTACTACTACTACTACTACTACTACTATTACTACTAATTCTACTACTACTACTACTACTACTACTACTACTACTACGAATACTAGTAGTACTACTACTAGTAGTAGTAGTAGTAGTAGTAGCACAGTACTACTACTACTACTACTATTAACGGGTCAGGTTCGACGAGTCTAAACCACGACGGGGTTCGGATCCTTTTTAGGGTCTTCTGTTAGGGTTCGATCTAGGGGTTGACTCGTCTTCCCGCACCACGTTAATCTTGAAACAGGTAACAAAAATGTTCGAAGCCCCCAGGCAAATAGATGCCAAAGAAAAGAGGAAGGATTATCAAAATAAAACTCAAGACAAATAAATTCAGAAAGAAAAAACACCAAGTATCAAGTTGGTTCAATGACTAAGAATCTATTAAGATAATTCAATGCAAGAACAACATAAAACATAGGTGCACAACGTGCAACATACCCTAATGACATGGAAAGTTCGCTCCAAGAGCTATCAATGGATTAATGATACGATAAATGAGAGGTCGAGGAAACGAGATCTCTCCTAAGATTAGTGTGCGTCGACAACATGATGCACGAGGCGTCATACTTCATAACAAGAAAATGTCTATTACACTGGGATCTGAACCAAGGACACGACAAATTATAGGTCGAGGTCCGAACTCCCTCTAAAGAATTGGAATTGTCGAGAGTGTTAACTCGCAGACGAAATCCATGTGGCGTCACATTTCATAACAAGTAGAAGACATATATTCCACTGGGATCTGACTAAAGATTCGATATTATTATTGCATGCTACACATAGGTCTACTAAGCATATTCTGCACAAGGGCAAACATATCTATCTAAAATAATAATTATCCCCATACACTCTCAGCAACAGGACAACGATAACAACATAGAACATTTTTTTAGGCAATGAACCTTAGAGACAGCAGGGAGACAATAGGGACTCAAGTTAGCCCCAGCGGGAATTCCTGAAAAAATAAAACAGAAAATTTAAGGACTGGCCTAGAATTTAAATACAATACTGGCATAACACAATGATATGAATAATACCAAATTGAAATGAATTCAATGTTAACATACCCCAAAGGGGAAAAAAACTGGACCAGACAGGTCACCACAATGTGACCACACACAACGAGACCAGGCGACAGACTGCCAACCCGGCGACTAGCCGCTCAAGGCTCAAGTCTCGCGCATGCGTGGGGTCAGAATTGCCTGCGCCAATCAGTAATTGACACACATCTTGATGGGCAGACGGTAAATAAGTATATAAATGAAGACAAGCCAAAGGCGAAGGCGCGCAAAGGCCGGAGGTCAAGACACACTTGTGCAGCACATATTCGCACTGAAAGTGCGTAGGGAAGTGCGAAGGGTTTGGGGATTCATGGCAACTACTACTACAACAACTACTACTACTATTATTACTGCTACTACTAGTACTACTACTGCTACTACTATTACTAATACTATTACTACTACTATTACTACTACTACTACAGTACTACCACTACTACTACTGCTACTACTATTACTATTACTACTACACTACTACCACTACTACTACTGCTACTACTGTTACTACTACTACTACAGTACTACCATTACTAATACTACTACTACTACTAGTACTACTACTACTATTACTACTACTACTATTATTACTACTACTAGTACTAGTGCTGTTACCAGTACTACTACTACTACTTCTATTACTACTATTACTACTACTACTGGTACTACTATTACTACTACTACTACCACTACTAATACTACAGGTACCACTAGTACTACTACTACTACTACTACTACTAATACTACTGCTACCACTGCTACTACTATGCTACTGCTAACACTGCTACTACTACTACTACAACAACAACTACTACTACATTCAGGTATATCTCTGTGTTAAGTACATGATGTTTGTGTCTGACAGAGAAATGACAAAGAATTGAAGAAGGAAAAATAGTGTAGACATAAAGCATATTATTATAAAAAGATGAAACGGAAAAGAAAGTAAAAAAAAACCCGAAAGATAAAGAGAACGTCTTTCAGCTGATAAGGTTAACACAGTCACACAATTAAAAAGACAGTTTGTTTGTTTTGTCGTGAAGTCTGTTGTTGACAGCTTCCTAGAACAATTATTCCATCGTCTCGAGAAAATGGTGTCTGTATTATTACCTTCAGTAGCTATAGGAATGAAAGTAGGAAGAAAACAATCTGTTGAGTATTGGTAACCTTTTGAAAATTCTCCCTCACTGTACATTAGTTTTCTCTTACTGATAAATCAATATTTTTACTAGTTGTTACGATAAAGACTATTACCCTAAACAGTTTATTTAAACTTGTAGTTACTTTTTAATATCGTAGTGTATGGCAACGCCATCACCACCACTATTATAGTAGAGTATAGAGTTTCGTGTAAGATTTGCACGACGAGCTAGAGTGTTATTCCGTACACACTTTATGACCCGATGCTAAAGTGAATAAGGTGAGCTATAAGCTATAACTTATCGCTGCTTTACCTGCAACAATTGTGGCTTAATCCCAAGCCTAAACAAGAAAACGGTTAATTAATTAAGGATTGTTTTGTGCTGACCAAACAAATTAATTGACCTCATATTGTTCTAAAAGTGTTTAAGGGAAAGACAGATGAAAAAGACTTGTTGGTTTTCATGTGGGACTTTTTAAAAACATTTAGTTGTGCTAGTTTCTTTGGTTTGTTTGATTGGGTTCAATTTGTGTTTAGAATGTTTTCTACTTTCTTGATGAGCACCAGAGCGAGTTAGCAGATATTAAAAAAAAAACCTTCCTGGCTATTTTACTTATTCCCATTACAACCAGTGGTGTTTACGCCAGCAACAAAGCCGTTCCACTCCAACTTGTCCTTCGCCAACTTTGTCAAGGGTCCCCACGTGTGATGCAAGACTTCCATCTCCCCTTCCACTGTCCTTCTCCAGGTTGTTCAGGTTGATCTCCAGGTTGATCTTGGTCTCCCAATTGGCTATTTTAGCGGTGGCACAAATATTTGCGCATCTCAGACTCTCCCTTTTACCTAGTTGTAACGTTTGATGTTTTCTAAATTCAACTCTTCGATAATCGAGATGTGAATCCCTTGCGGTTGTATGTTATTATGAGAAGTTTTTTTAGACATAACCGTCTGCAAACTCAATTGATTGCAGAAAGCTTAATATTAACACAATTTCACATGTTTCATCACCTTGCTCTAAGACATATTATTTACCAGGTAAAGAGTTTTCAGTTTTATTCAACATTCGTTGTTGTCCGTTTGTTTTTATGGACCTTTTCTGTGTCGGCTTTTAGTGTTTTTGTTTGTTTGTTTGAGTTTATGTGTTTTGGAGTGGGTTTTATTTGTTTGTTTGCTTTGGGGTGGTGTGTTTGGTTTTTGTGGTGTTTTCTGTTTGTTTCTTTTTTTTTGGGGGGGGGGGGGATTGTTGTTGGTGGTTGTGTTTTTTGTTTTTGTATTTTGTTTTTGTTTCGGAGAGGGAGAGTCTCTTATTGTCTGTATTTCCATCTCTCTTTATCCACTGTAAACATTTACCCAGGAAAAGGGAACCGCTTATATAATACCCGGCTCTTTAGAAAAGATGTCCAACAAACCATGATAGGTTTTGAAAACAGGAGATCATTATTCTAAATTTGGAAGTACGTAAAGGTCACAAGACGTATGTTATAGGAACATAACGCCGGGTTGTCCCCCTTGGCTGCTTAAAATATTGAATTTAATTAGCGTTACCCATACCTTGATGTTACCTATTTGCTCGTACTCTAAGGGTATGTGGACGTGCCAATGCCAGACAGAGTTATAGCCCCTGACTCCCTGGGATTACACCGGCAACACTGAGTGTGAGACTGACAATGGTAATTAGGCAGCGGATGAATTTCTTTAATCCTGCCCCGAGCTTACTCCACCGACATGACTCCGTTTTTTTTAATAAGGCACAAGACGGATATGTAAACAACCGCAACAATAATAATGATGTCGTTTTTTCTGTCATCCGACTCGAGAGACTTTGTAGTTTATTATTAACGTACCGTGCAGTATGTCTTTGAGAGCTAGAGCTCTAGAGCCACCCATGGACTGCGCATCTTTCCTATTGGTCTATGGGTGACATCTGGTTACCTTTCCTTTGTTTGGAGCCGTGAGGCGGGCGCTGAACCTACCTGTGTCGAAAGAGCCTTAACAGCAACAAACAAACAAGCTAGAGATGACGCTGAACCCGGTTTTGGTAGCATTAAGTGAAAAAAGCGACACTTTGTCATTTTCTGGATATTATGACAGTGATCTATTGCAGTTAGTTACTTCACCCAAATCTCAGTTGAGAATTGGTCATCATTTTTACACCTGGGTCGAGTGAGTCAATCTGAGTAGAAATAAATTATCACATTCTCAACGTTGTGTGTCGTCATCATCGTCTCTGTCCTTGTAGTCGTCACCTATGATGTACCCAGGTGGACCGGTCCCCCAACTAGGGGGTTTCTACATTACCATGAAGAAGAAGAAGAAGAAGAAGAAGAAGAAGAAGAAGAAGAAGAAGAAGAAGAAGAAGAAGAAGAAGAAAGAAGAGTTGTTTTCAAGGGTAAATCGTCGTTTTTTTCATCGATATTCTTCTCTGTCACTTTCTTTGTTGTTCGATCTCCTGAACTCTTTCCCAACATAATCCTGATCTCTTCCTTTCACGAAATTGCCTTACAAGCCGTCTTCGTTTGGATATCTGAAACGAATTGCCTACTACATGCGGCTAATGAGACAGCATATCATATTTCGTGTCGCTTAATGGCGCGCACATTGACTTGAAATCAATGTCCTATGAGGTGGCCATAACAAGGCAGTGATTGGATAGACCATTGTTACAATCGAAACCCGTAGTGGGAGAAGTAACAAGAGCACATAAATCGGGATGTTAGTTTCCGTCTAAAATTCGCCAGTCTTCGTCCTTAGACATCTCCATTCCAAAAAGGGCGTATAATGATTAAAATCAAGTAGTGTTATTCGTCATTCTTAATGAAAACGGCAGAATGGATAATGAGCCATAGTAGATAAATTGTCTATCTATGGACAACTCGACACAGCTCGGGACAACGTTGTGATTATATTCCAAACAATTTTCTAAAAATTGATATTGAAATAGCATGTCAATACATCCCTCCATCATCTCATGGCTCCTTTGGAGGAGCAAAAGGCGTCAACAAATCGTCTCCATTCAACCGCCTTGGGCCAGTCTTTTTCAGCTTATTCCATGATTTTCCTGACTCTCTTCTCTCCTCTTCAACTGTCCTCCATACTCCCATCGGTCTCCCTTACTTTCTTTTGCCTTTGGGTGTCCATGTCAAAGCCATGACTGGGTGTCTTGTTCTCTTCATTATGAGGACAACTAACACCAACGTACACACCCTGACAGTTGGTGGGATCACAGTGATGGCCCGGATAAGAAATGAATATGTCCTTGCTCAGTCACGCACGATAACACAGGGATGCGGATGTTTGGTGTGTACGTGCCGTAAGTTTGTCTGTTGCCCGTCCGTCGCAATGCCCAGTAGCAAATCGATGATTGGCAATGGTGATTTCACCTCGTACCTTCTCGTAAAATATCGTTCGCCCGCTTCGCTCCACCCGCTTCGCTGTCAGTTTGTCCTTCACGCCGTCGATACGTTTTTCTCTAGACCGTCCTCTAACCTTTTGCCATAGTATACATTTTGATGATGAGGAGGAGGAGGAGGAGGAGGAGGAGGAGGATGCTATGCGTTGGGTTTTATAGTTTCGATTCGAAACAGGTCTTGAAAATGTTGCAAAGAAAAATAAATCACTATGGGAATGGACTCAAAACGTTTGAGGTGTTAGTTACGCCCTTTTCATACAGATGTTATATTATCAAAGGCGGTCCAATAGAACTTGAGAAGATTCCACTTCAATCTCCAGGGCAGAGCTATGAGGGGTCCAGAGAATAAATACCTGCGCAATACCGGACTCGAATCCGGACCTCCGCATCCAAAGGCAAGTGACTTAACCACTGCACTAGGGACTCCTCCGGAGTGGACTCAAACCCTTGGTCTCCATAGAAAAAAGCTTAATGACTTAGCCACGTACATCGCCACTGTAAATACATAATCAATCAAATTCATTAGGTGATCGCAAACAGCACATCGATTAATTACGAAGATCTGAATAGACGATAATTAGGACAACGATGTTGAATTCGAAATCATTTCCTGGCTTATCCAACAAACAACGCCACCTTGCGTCGAGTAAAGACATATGATTGAATGTTTTATCGAATTCTTCTATTTGCTCGATGACGTTTTGGTGTTCGTTAAATGTTTGAACTAAATAATGTTTTCCAAAATCTAAAAGAAGTTGTAGTTCATTACGATACTATTTTACATTTCGCACCCGTTGACATCAAACGTCCCGAGCGACCGTTGTGATGCAATCAGAGGGTTTGACCTTTATACCGGAAGTTGGAGAGACGTCTGGGGAATCGAAAGTGCATTTTTTTTCAATTTTGGCCGCTGACACTTTAGTGTAAAACGCTGTTGGTGTTTGTCACATCAGCAACGTTATTATTGTGTTTGTCCTCAATCAATTACTGAAGTCGGGCTGCGTGGTTAAATGAACTTAAGCCCCATTATAGCTAAAGGAATATGAATGCTAGAGGAGATTTGGTCGTTAATTTCTCATAATCCTTCGTTCTTTGGGGGGTTTTCTGTACAATACACTTAATCATGTCCCTTTCTGTATGTTTGTTTAACACCCTAAAGTCACTAGCTGTCAAATGGCACGATTCTAGACATTATGAAAACGCAATACGGGGAAGCCTAGTGGCGTGTATCTTATTATTGACAATCGTTAGTGTTACTGAACTGAGGCAAACTCGCCTCTTTGTTTATGTTCAGATTATATCGTTAGCCCCACTCACCTTGCCCACGCTTGCCATCAATCTGTCCTCGGCATTCGAGCATTTATTATTCTCATGGGGCTGTTGTTAGCTTAACCCATTTTTTGGTTATAGGGTAAAGTGGTTACAGGTGACAGTTCGTCACTTTTTTGAAAGGGATAGGACGTTGGTTTATCTATTGCAGTGTTTTATTGCGAGTCTCAGTTGAGAATTGGTACCCATCGGAGTGGTGTTTTCTACCAACGTTTAAATGTCTGTATACAACCGCCAGCATTTATTTGGTTACCTGCTGCTGCTCCAACAATCCCGTTTTGTTTTGGGGGTTGTTATTTGTTTGTTTGTTGTTATTTTCTTGTGGGAGGGGGCGGTTGTGTGGGTTTGTTGGTTGTGGGGGTTCTTTATAATTGTTTTTGCTGGGTTTTTTCTTCTTTTTGTGTGTGTGGGGGGGGGTGGGGTGTTGTTTTTTTCGTTTGTTTTGCTGTATTATATTTTGTTTTGTATTTATTGTTAGTGTGGGGATGTGGAGGGTACGTATTTGCTGTTCCTGGAGTGGTTTGTTGGGGGGGGGGGGGGTATTGTAATTGCGATTGGTTTAATGTGGTTTGGCTTTTTTTTGTTTGTTGCTTCTTTTTTATTTTGTTTGGGTGGGACTTTTTTTGGGGGGGGGTTATGGTTTGGGGCTGGGTACATACATAATACAGTTTGATAATTCCATCACTACTCTCGTCCTATGCAGACATCAAGACTCGATTCGAAGGGTGGATGGACACGAACAAAGATGGCCGTGCTGATTTCCAGGAGGTCAAGGCCTTTTTGAGGAAACTGAAGGCTGACGTCACCAATGACATTGTGCTCTCTTTTATCAGGAGGCGTGATGAGAATGGTAAGTACAAACAATTAATTATGGTACATCCATTTTCTCGCCTTGTGTGGCAAAGTCTGCTCAGTTTTCTTATAGCTGAGGTGTTTACCACCAAGGCCGTATGTGGTAAAATCTGCTCAGTTTTCTTATAGCTGATGGGTTTACCACCAAGGCCTTATGTGGCAAACTCTACTCAGTTTTCTTATAGCTGATGGGTTTACCACCAAGGCCTTATGTGGCAAACTCTACTCAGTTTTCTTATAGCTGAGGTGTTTGCCACCAAGGCCGTATGTGGTAAAATCTGCTCAGTTTTCTTATAGCTGATGGGTTTACCACCAAGGCCTTATGTGGCAAACTCTACTCAGTTTTCTTATAGCTGATGGGTTTACCACCAAGGCCTTATGTGGCAAACTCTACTCAGTTTTCTTATAGCTGAGGTGTTTACCACCAAGGCCGTATGTGGTAAAATCTGCTCAGTTTTCTTATAGCTGAGGGGTTTACCACCAAGGAAACAGTTAATATTGTTATGGCCACAACTTGGGTAACACCTGAAAATGTGACGCTCATTATGCCATTCAATGTCCGTCGCACAGGGGGCTGAGTATCTTTTTGCCCTATCTACCTTATCCAAAGTTGTTTCCAGTTCTATGTGCTCAGCTATGTTGGACATAGAGCACATCTGACAACAACATTCTTTGATGGTATAATGTGGTGTGGATGACAAAACATCCATTTTCACATATCGTTCGCACCTACTAAGGGCATCTGTCTACAGCCATCGATACGCTCCGCAAGAATACGGAATCTACTCTGCCCTTGCATCGAGTGTCCACACTGCCATTTTCACGAAGAAGGGCGTATAATACTAATACCCTGTTATCCTTATTCGCCCTTCTTCGTGAAAAGGCCGGCACTGCGCCCCGACCGGAGCGGCCGGAAGACTAGTTGTGAATAGTAGCCATTCGCTTCGATGAAGGAGGGGGAGGGGGGGGGGGGGGGCTTGTATCTCCGCGGTACGGGGTACGCCCCAGAATCGGAACGACGGTTTGAATCCTACTTGCGGAGTTATTTTTCGCCGTGTCCTCAGGGCAAGACACTTCGCCCTAGCTCACGGGGCGCTGGACTGCGGTGACCTGAAGTTGTGTTTCTTTGATCATGTATTGTAATGCTATGTCATAATATGTCTAATGTAAAGTGTAGTGTACTTATGGTTGATTATGATTGATTGTATGTCCACCATTGTAAAATATCAAAATTTCCCGAAAGGGACGAATAAAGTTTACTTTACTTTACGTTACTTTACGTATGCTTGAGGACCGGAGCGAAGACTGTGGACAGATTACCTTGGGCTCATGAAGAGAACAGAGAATATTCATGACGCATTTTTGTCGTACTTTGGCTCTTCCTCACCATCTCCAGCTTGAGCCACGGGTTTTTCAGCTCCTCCTCTGTACTTTGTACTGTCTCTTAGTAGTTGTCTTACCATTTTTAACTACGGTTTCCGTGCCAGTGGCGCAGAGGTATGGTTCTGGCCTTTGAAGCTAAAGGCATCGGGTTCGAATCCCAGCGGCGACAGCTGTTGTTTTTCTTCACAAAACTGGGTATAAACCTATTTGACACTCCCCTGATCCTATGAAGGTAAGGGTGGTCAAGAACCTAGTCATATCGGAGACGGTTTCGTGTGCAATTGTGCACGTTAAAGAATCCTTGGCTGTTGGAAATCGAAAAGAGTAGACGGAATGGCCTCTGTCCGGGCAAAATAAAATCCTACCACAAAAGGTCACAGTGGACTGATCACCTACTTGGCCTAATATCTTGGTCCAGGGTAAATCTGACCCATAGACCGGGCCCTACATTGTAACAGGGAACTGGATAAGAAAGAAATTTAGTTTCCGCGCCATGTCAGAGCCTGTGACACGTCGGAGGCTGGCTTCCTCAGTATGTGTCCACCCCCTCCCATTGCTTCACCAGGATCAGCGTGGTAAGTAATATTTTCTTGAGTTGTCAAAGCCATAAAACTGGCAACTTGAGAACTTTTAGAATGCATGTGGTGATTTAATAACATCGGGTTCATTGAATACAACAATAAAACACGCCCATTTTGTGCGTAGGGTAAATACGAGTCCCAGACCAATTAATCAAAACATCTCTGTCTGACTTGAATAATACACAAACAATTTGAAGCTAAGCCGATCAGATAAGAGAATCGATGATTTTATTTGTTGCCCCTTCATAATGCTTCGGGTTAACGCCCTTTTCATAACCAAGATGTCAGGTGCTGTAGTTGATCATCGTGGTTATGGTGATGATAATGATGATGATGAGTATGATGATGATAATGATGATGATGAGGAGGAGGAGGAGGATGATAATGATGAGTATGATGATAATGATAATGATAATGATGATGAGTATGGTGATGATGATGATGTTGATGACAGTGATAATGATGATGATGAAGATGATGATGATGATGATAATGATGATGAGGAGGCGGATGATAATGATAATGATAATGATGATGAGTATGATGTTGATGATGATAATGATGATGATGATGATGATGACAATAATAAGGATGATGATGATAATGATGACAACGACGACGACGATGATGATGATGATGATGATGAGTGTGATGATGATGATGATGATAGTGATGTTAATGATGAAGATGACAATGAATAGTTTAGAAGTACAAATACCAATACATTTCAACGATAGGTAAAAACAACACTTAGACGTCATTAAGAGTGTCTGATCAAAAAAATGTGCACCCTTTCAAAATACGATTGTTTGGCAACGGGTTAAGATAATTAAATAAACAAGGTCTCGGATGAAAGGAAATTGTCTAACGTTTTGTTATCATTGTTAACAATTTGATGTGATATCTGTGAATGTCCTTGTGCCACACAAAAAACGAGCAGCAGGAGCATCCATTTTTACACCCTGCGCGCATTTTAATGACAGTGATTTGGGCGCTTTTTCTTCGACGTGTGACAAATGACAATCAGCCACTATTGGTCGGGTCAATAACAAAACGGTCGTGGACAGAATGCTTTGAGGAGAATGGGCAAGGCCTTGGCATAGAATGGTTTTAGCAAGATGGAGCAACCCCTCACATAGTAACAGCCACCCTAAACTTCTTGCGCGATGTTTTTGTTAACCGCGTCATTTCCACACTTGCACACTCCAAGCCTATTCTTTTAGAATTACATTGGCTACCTGTACGAGAGCGTATTTGTTATAAAAATTGCCTTGTTATGTTATAAATGCATGCACGATGAAGCCCCCACTTACTTAAAAGAACTTTTAATTGTTTATAAGCCTCGTAG
>JARBEQ010244555.1:0-20883 GCA_030265355.1 Tritonia tetraquetra | reverse complement strand
AAATTTCGATCGGTTGGTGGTCTATAGACTACGCCTAGAAGGATTGGCTTTGTTTTTGGTAGAATAATATCTACTGCCACAAGTTCACAATCAGGGTGATGGATAGGCCAATTTTTATGGAACCTGGTCATACATATCAGCAAAACCCTTTGCTAAATATAACACAAGACATAAGACTGGTAAATAATAGTTATATTATAAAATTCCAGGAAACATAAGTGACCCGTGTTGCCCTAAGTTTGTCCACTCTCATGCCTATGTCTGTAAGCAACACAAAATCATGAAATTATGCTATTGATGAGAGTTGTTAATTAGTTTTTCATATTTCTGCTGAAACAAACCAAACAACAGCCATATTGGCGCAGGGTTGCTTCAGCGAATGCAAAAACTCCATACTGGTCGATTCATTGCTTCCTCCTCATCTGTATCCCTCCTGCAACCTCCATCTTCATCACTTTTTTCCCAATGTAATCATCATCTCTTCTTTTCACATGTCCAAACCACATCAATCTGCTCTCTGTTATCTTATATGAGATCTTCTCTATGCCCAGGACATGCCGTATGTATAATTTTTGATTTTGTAATTCCTGGTTAATCCCAGGGAGGTTTCCTTTTCCTGTCAATGGGATGGTTTCAAGCCCATTCATGTGAGAGCTGGTATATATATAGCTTCCCTTTCACATTTACATAATAACATACAGTTAAATAAATAAAACTATGACCCCATCTTGACCTTCATTTAAGTGAGATAAAAGTGTCAACAACAGTCCAAATTATTAGAAAAACAGTTTTTTTCTAAAAGCAATAGATATGCACATAATGAAATAATTATTTGTGGACTGACATGTGTAGTTTCCTAAAAACATGTGATCAATGTTCATTTCCCATGGCTCAGAAACGTTAATTTCTAAGAAGCTGGAAAACTAACAAATATTCATTAGAAGAATCATTTATGAGTGCATCCATGACTTTTTGAGTCCAAAACTTTTGTTTTTGAGCCATGTCTGCAAGAATAAATGGCAAATGCTTTTGGTGTCTCTCAATTCAAATATTCATGAACCAAACACTGTGAATGGTTCAGTAATGTACACCTTTCTTTCTTATCCAATTTCCTTTTACCATTACAGTGTAGGGCCAGCACAATGAGTCTGGATTTCTCTGGATCAAGATATCAAGCCAAGCAGGTGATCAACCCACTGTGAAGTAATGTACACCAAAACATGTTAAAGATGGCCTGTGATTAGCTTATAATATATTGAGGAGAGGCCGCAAGAAAGGCTGACATACACTGGGCTTACACCAGGGTTGCTGAATGTTTGTATACAGAACGTGCATGGCGACGGCCGGACATTTTAATATATTTATATTAGTAGGTGGCTGCTAGGGTTCATTGAGTTAAAAGATGAAAAAAAATGGAAGACACTGATGAAACTTTGTCAAGAAAAAGAAAAAAGTTTGTATCTTGAAAAAATAAATGAGGTGTACTGACAAAGACTGAATGACTATATATTGTCATGTTAATATCAAACAGCTATTTGTAATTAAATATTTTTTTGTTATAATATTATCTTCAAATTAGAATACACAATGAAAAAAAAAATTACCTTCACATCTTGTGAGGTCTTTGAAGACAAAATCTCTGTACCAAAATAGATTTGTGCAAAAACCCAGCTAGACTGTGTTACACCATATTTCTTCCATACAGTTTGTTGTTTGTCAGATGTATCTATAAAGAAAGTTGTTTAGTTAAATATTTTTGGATGAATCAAATAAAGCTCATAGTTTATTGCATTTTTCTTACTTCTCTGAACTCGACTTTATAAAATTAAAAAAAACATGTTTGCCTATAAAAAAAACACTATGGAAAACAATAAAAAAGAAGCAATGAAATTCTGGATCTCAAATAGAGATTTGGTTTTCATTGATTCAATTTAAAAAATGGATACTTTGTTGAAACCCTCCATTTTTCTTTACCATTTAAAAACATTTTTTTTACCTTTTTGGAGAGCTACAGCCAGATAACCAAGTGAATTCTCAACCATCATGTACCAAAACTTTAGGCAAGTTCCATTGGCAATGCTGTGGTCATCTAATGATGGACTAGTCATACTTGCTGTACTTTTTGTACCTTTAGCAACAATTCCACCTTTGACATTTTTTGTAAACACCAAAAATTTACCTGTGAATAAATAATATGTTATACATATCATATCTACAACCTTTAGAATGATTATTTCTATGGAAACATATGACAAAATGAAGAATACTACACATTTTTCTTATTGGTGAAGTGTCAAAAGAAAATATTGTTTTGGACACCAGAAAGTTTCAATTATCATGCAATTTGGTGCAAATCTTCTCACCATTTAATGCATTTTTTACATTTTAGATTCATCTGTCTGCTAAATCACATGGGAATTAAAAAAATTCCATAGGTCTTTTTTCAAAATACAACTGACTTCAAATAAATTATTTGGGGGGGATCAGGCACCAGAGAATGATAAATCAAGGTAGGAAAATGTTATGAGTGCCAGAAAAACACAGAAAAATAGCCTTAGAAAGAAAAGTGGAAAAGACGATGGTGGGATTCGAACCCACACCGGAGCGTAAGATGACACCGCCTAGCCGGAGACCGAGGGCATGCTCTAACCAACTATGGAAGTTGATTACTACTATAATGTCATCAATATATGTTTCAATTCTTTAATTAATTTTCCTTTTCATTTTTAACAATTTAAAATCCAGAATATTGCAGTTATATGTGAATTAGGAGGGGTGTTTAGTTTAACTCTCTTATATAATATACATATATATAATATAATATACATATAATGCTGATAAAATAAGCTCAGATGTCGGGACAATCATTTCTGTGCTTTTGCACTTCTTCAGCCGACTAAAACTATGCAGTTTTAGTTGGCTGAAGAAGTGCGAAAGCACAGAAACGATCGTCCAGACATGTGAGCTTATTTTATTATTATCATCTTTAGCTCTACAACATTTTTTGTCCTATTGAGCACTCTAGTACTACCTAGATCTGTTATGTTCACATAACATCTATATTAATTATATAATATACATATATATGTTTAAAACTTTTCTTAATTGTTTCCTGTGGAAAGCATCAAGCTTGTTTTCTCCTGCCTTTGTCAATACCCACATGCCACAATTGTATGATAAGACTGATTTTACAAATGACCTGTATAGTTTTAATTTCGTATTTAGCCTGATTTTGTCTCCTCTAAACCACATATTAGTCAGTTTGTACAGATCAGCATTTGATAGATAGTTTTCGTCTCTCCACATTCTCATCATCTCCTATCAAAGAGCCTACTTTGTTGTGTTCTTCCATTCATTTGTGTTTCTTGACAGTGTTGTGAATTCTGTCTTATCAACATTCATATAAAGGTATTTTTGGAGGGTCTCTTCTATATTGTCGATGTTGGCATAGCCTAGTCCTACAAAGTCTACATCATCCACATATGTCATCTCCCTTGGAAGTCTACTTTCAATGGTCAAAATTGGTCTTGGGAGGACGTTCCTGACTTCTTTTAGCGCATGTTCCAGATATATCATAAAAAGCACAGGGCTTAGGCAATCTTACGGAGTCCTGATGTTGCTTTTGAAAGGTTTCTCTGTTGTGGCGCAATAAACTTTAGTGTTTATGATGGTGTTACTTAGCAAAAAATGTGTGATTCTTATCATACATGAAATTTAAAAACGTGGAAACCTTTATTTTCAATTTCAATTTTCAGGTGTGAATTTTGCTTAAACTCAATATGTGAAAGGGATAAAAGTTGTAGGTATAATCTGACAGACAACAAAATATTTCCACAGTTCTATCAAACATAAATAAATGTTATTATTGTTATCATTATTATAGCAGACAAAAAGTATTACAATAATTCTAGTGAAATATAACAGATAGGTATGACATCTTACATCTTTGAAAGCTACCTACTATAGAACATTTTAAGAAATTTGAGTAAGCTTACAGATAAATGAATTTTTTTTTAATCATACATTATTATAACTTGTAAACATGATTTTAAAAATTCTTGTCATCTTACCTAGCATATTTTCATTTGTATGATCATAAGGCTCAGCAACATATGATAAATTGATCTTATTCACTACAGAAAGTTGGGCATTTTTCCCCGGAATTAAAGTCCAGTTGCAGGCAGTTCCCTGATCAAAGTTGCAATCAAATTTTGTTGGAGCTGAAAAATGAAAAGGCAAAATGAGCACCCATTATCTCATCGTATGTTGACTTGAGGGTGAAAAGATCAATATTTTGTTTTCTATTCCAAACATGATGTACACGATTATCCATTCTATGACAAACGCAATATCCAAACTGGATTAGAACTCCCCAGCTACCTAGTCCTTAGCTTTTTTCTTATCCAATTTCCTTTTCCATTACAGTGTAGGGCCAGCACTGTGAGGCTGGATTTCTCTGGATCAAGATATTAAGCCAAGCAGGTGATCAACCCACTGTGACTTTGTGGTAGGAATTAATTTTGCCCTTGCGTCCTACTCTTGTTAATTTTCTTCAATAGGACTAGGGTCTTGATCCCACCTACCTGAATAGGATCAGCAGAGTGGCATATAGGTTTTCCCTGAGTTTCAAGGAGAAAAATACCCGACAGTGTCGCTGCCAGGAATCAAACCCAGTACCTTTCGCTTCAGAAGTGAGAACCGTACCTCTAGGTCACTGGGACCCCATCAACAAAACTATTAGGATAAACTTAGGGAGAGCTACCAGGAAAGGAGACAAAGATGCCTTGTCTGATGAGGGGGAAGGACAACTAAAAGCAATTTCTTATTCTGCCACTATCTCTGGTGACACCCAAGCTAGAGACTTTTGACAGAACATGAAATACTCAGTAGTAACCTATTATTTAGTACTGTAATGATTAGAATGCACCATGTAGGATGCTCAGCTTAGAGTGACTACAGTCAATCACATTATTCAATATAATATAAGCGTGAGGATTAAATACCAATGGTTCAAATAGTTGAATTCATGGGTTAAACAAATCAGCTTTTTACCACAAACAAAGCATCTACATGCCTTTGAAGTTGATGGTTGAGGTCCATTTTGCAAATAGCAAACATTATCAGATATGAAATAAAACATCTTTTAAGCCACTGTTTTTCAGCCCAATAAGATCATGGCAATGGAAATAAACTCTGTATAAAATTATTTATAAATTGATGAAAAAATATTTTTAAACGTGAAAACAATTTCCCTTTCAAATGATCTGTAATACATACAGGTATCACAACATTGTGTGTCAAGAAATAAAAATCAAACTCAAGAACATGGGGAAAAATAAAAAAAATCAAGGACTTGAGTCATTTCTTTTCTCTGAGCTTATAGAATTTAGTATTGGCAGAATCAATATTTTCTCTTTGGAGATTATGACTTTTTGACAAAAATGTATGGGCTTTCAGGTGCTTGATTTTGCAAATGACATGCGAGAAGTTTTTGATCACATCAACATTTAGCAAAGTACATGCATTGATTTCACACACAAAGCCAATTAACCAAGGAGACCTGCAGCAAATTCAGAGTATAACAGATCATTATATGGCACTCTACCGCAGTTATTTTTCACAGAAAGTTCTTCCAAAACATCACATACTTGAGAAACATTGTGCCCCTTTCATTCAGAAATTTAGATTTGGATTAGGACTTGGATTAAGGGGAACAGGGAGGGGAATCATTGCATTCTACAATAGGTAAGATAGAGAAAAGAATACTGTCTATGAAACATGAATCATCACAATTACAAACATAATGACAACCAGTCTTCTTCAAGTTTCTCCTGATCTACAGTCCCATTTGCCACGTAAGAGAAAAGATTAGAAACAAACAACAAATAAATTTCTGGAATTCGCTACCACCAAATGTTAGATGTTCTAATTCTTTATCTTTGTTTAAATCTCGCCTAAAAACTCATCTCTTTACATCATGACTTACTGTTTCTAATGTTTTGATGTTTTAAATTGCCTTTTTAAAAATTGTCTTTCGTTGCATATAACCACCATTGTAATATTGTTTGTTTTTGTCATTTTACTATGGTAAAGTGCTTAGAGCCTGTATACACGGGGTAAAGTGCTATAGAAATGCCATTTATTATTATCATTATCATAAATTGTAATTTCATATCTCCAGTAGCAAGACACTTGATTATTCACAACACACTTCAGTTACACACATTTTTTAAAATACATTCATTCATCACACTTTAAATGCTGTATATAGTAGTAACTTTCCTCAGCTGTTGATAATTATTGCTGGAATAAGGATTCGAACACTTGAGTTCTCATAGTATTGTATCTCTCGACGACCTTTTTCATCCCACCCTCATTTTTCTATCTTTGTCCTTTTATGTCAGTCTGTCTCTCTTTTTCACACACACACACACACACACACATGCGTGCAGGCATGTACACACATACCTACCTGCTTACATACATACACATACATATATGTATTCATACAGATATACATGCATTCATACATACATACATACACATATAGACACATAAATACATACATACACACATAGGCTATATGCCTTGTACAGCTTACTATATAATATGGATTGTGTTGAAAATGTTTGCAAGATGTGATTACTGTTTTCTTCCATTTGGATTACAAGAAAGGAATGTGTGAATTGGTTGTAGTGTAATGAATGAGTCATGCAAAAAGATGATATGCCACACACAAAAGCCTATTGCATTAGAATAAAGAACAAGAGCATTTAGGCTTTAAGTGAGTTGGAAGTGTCAGTTCTTGTCTTTTATTCTATGTAAATTTTATAATATTTGTAAATGCCATTTGTTAGCAGTATATGTGTTTGAAGTTGAGAGTTTGTTAAAAATATGTGTGTAAATATAATTTGTTGTAACTTTCTAACAACAAAGACTATATCAAAACAAAATATAACATGATATATTTTAATTTGTTCCGAAACTTTTGTTTCATGTCTATCTGTCTTTGGTAATTGAGCATAGTGTTAAAAGGGGTGAAAACAAAGTCAACAAATGTTTGCAATAATCGTTAAGGACAACTTGTCGACAGGTAGTAAATACTGTGACCTCAAGGTCATGTCGTAACCACAGCCACTGCCACGTGAGCATGGCTGACTGGATGGTTGGAATGCGGTCAACAGAGTTCACCACAGAACTAACAAACACTCTTTCATGCATGTGGGTTGTAAAGACAAAGAGGATGTCACTTAATTGGGATTTGGATGGCAAACAAAAAACACTTACGATATGTCTGTGGAACTTCTGGTACAAGAATTGATGGAGTTCTCTGCTTGCAGTCACCATCAGTAACCATGATGTCATCAATAGCAAGGTTACTTGTAGTGTCACGAACACTAGAGACTTTAAATATGATCTATATATAGAAGTAAATGAAAAATATAAAAAGTCATAACCAAGAGCACCATTTTGTTTCATTGAAAAAAATCATATGCATTGCTGCAAACTTTTCAGAATGCAAAAACAGACTCCCATACGAAGTATGTCACTTAGAGCCCTATAATCGACGTCATATTGAGTCTAATGCACTGGTGAATACTGTCTACCTTCTTCTTCAACCTGTTTGAAGTTAAAGTACAATATAACGCTACATCTTACCTATCTTAAGATGTTTGTTTACAGCATAATGCTTGTTTCAGGGTTCCCAATCAAAATTCAAGAAAAAATTAAAGACCAACTTAATGCATGAATTTTCCACAAATTTTACATATCGTGGTGATCTAATATGTATTACTATATAACATGAAATTACAGTGACTAATTTCCATCAGCCTGCTATAAAATATATTCTCTTAATTGTTTTGCCAGACCAAATACCATTGTCATAACCTCATCCCCCATACTTTGAGATTAGGGCTTAAAATTGGTTTTTCTTTTTTTACTTTTAGTGATTGATTTTACTAGGATCAAGTTCATTCCCGCCTGTTTCATACTTAAGAATAATCCAACACATACTGTTTTACCACTTGTAATTAGATAATAAAGACTATTTCCAATTAAAACCCCATAATGTACTCTGACGAACCAGATCGGTAAAGAGAAAATATAAGTAGAACTCGAGCTCTAGAACTCAGCGCGTCGATGTTCTTAATGGCAGACTAGATACCAGTGAAGCCCCGGATTCTAAAATTATTGCCCTTGACATCAGACCAAGTGATGAAATGAATAGATTCATTTCAAAATATTAGATTTCAAAATCTGTGTATTTTGCTTCAAAAATCTGTTTTTCCAGATTTTACTCTACAATTCAAAACTTTTATCTTTTTTTCTCCGGAAGATCAAATCGTACTTTATCGTAACGTAAAAACTCCCAATGGACAAAAGACAAGACATATTACATTTCAGGTTAATACCTTTCCTCAGCTAACAAACAACACAAAAGACAACAAACAGCTAGTCTCCAACGGATGGACGCTCCTACCCACATTGATTTTTGCAAGCTTTTTTACAGATTTCCGTCGTTACATATTATATGTTTGTTGACTTTTGTGTTATTTGCTCAGCTGAATGTCCTACACACGTGTCTTTTTTTTGTTGGAAATTTTCACATTTTCATTTATTCTTTTACCCTTTAGTTCATCACTTCCAGCAACCCCCATTTTATTGTGATTGTTATGTTATCCCCCTCGCTGCCATCTTCGACATATGTCAAGTTTTTGGTCATGTTTCACCATTGCCAATTTTGACAAATGTCAAGTGCATACTACCACCATGATCAGAGGTTAATGCAGAAAAGTATGAAGTAAATTTTGGTTACTTCCCTTGGTTCCTAACTTCTGGCAATAGGAATGACATTTCATAAAAATGGGTGGCAATGGAAGGGTTAAAGGCATCAATTGGAGAATTGAGAATGAAGCAAAAATTACAAAGTGAGGTTGTTGATTTTTTTTCTTTGCTTATTTTCCTACTGTTTGTGTGAACTGCATTTATACCGCAGACCAGTGTTTGCTTATAACTTGGCTAAATCTATATCTATATACGAGTAATCCCAATTATTGTCACAGATGTTCTCAAAAACAATCTTCAAAATGTATCCATTACCGTCATAAATTATTGTTTTAGTCAGACTGTGTTGGTATAATAGTGAGAATGTACAAGGCTGAGGCAATCAATTTGTTCTTTAAAAAAATTAAGGTCTCAGCAATTTCCTTTACATTCACTCTGGTGCGGATATTCACTTCAGCGCGCTGAGGCGACTGTTGTCAGATTGGCTTTGTTGGGTCAACACACAAAGTTAGCAATTTGGTATTTACTCAGATTCTAAAGCATGACTTTTGATTTACAGTACAATATGTAATTCATGAGAAACAATGATATCAATGTAGATTTGATGCCTTGAATGTTTTCAAAGCGAAATAGTATCTAACAATTAATTTTTGGTCAGACGTTATAATTTTTATCTGACATTCCTGGCACGTTGAACAGTGTTCACACATTTTAAAACAAGTAGAGGGTTTGGAGTGCAATGAAAACATTAATTGTTGTCAAGTTGGCATAGCTGAAATGAACTTTCACTGCACACCATCCCACCCCTTCCTCACAACTCATAAGTACTGTTACCGTTCGTAGAACAGGCTTTTTTGCTTGTATTAAGATAAAAAGATGAGACAGGTTTCACCTAAAAGAGACAAAAACCTGGTTTTATCATCTTACTCATACTCAACCGCCCAACAGGGTAAATTCTCCTAGCAGTTACCAATGCTGAAGGGTACCCGCAAGGGCGACAATGATTTGTTTATTGGCCTGTCTTTGAATAATACTGCACAATGTATTGCTCATGATGCCAGTAAAGAGTTATGGATACAGTGAGATGATCACCTGCTTGTCTGAAATTCTTTTATCCAAAATTTCCCCACTCTGTTTTTAGTTTGTGCTTAGTGGTAGGGGTGCCTGAGTGTTTATATGTAGGTATCATGTGTGCCTTTCATGGCTGAACACAGGGCTGGCCCTAACACTTATCAGCGGTATCAATGGGGTTCAATCAAATAAACAAACAAAAACTCATACTAAAAATGCCCATAATGTGCATTTAGGCCTGATTCATGCTGACAGATCACATATAAGCATCCAGAAACACAAGGAAATTGTGCTTACTTAACACAAATGTCAAATCAGTAAAGTTTTATGGATTAGAAATCCAGAGAATACCCAAGAGGTATAAGAGAAGACGCTGACATTTACAGAAAAATAATCAATATTCTGGGACAGTTTGAAGATGATCACACAATGAGCAAGCCCTTGTGTCATTTGTTCAGTCTTTTTTAATGTTTAGATGACTGGTATCATGTATTTTATTTTGTGACAATACACCAGAGTAGGTCGTCTGCAAATTGACAGAAGAAGAAGAAGATTATCAAAAAAGAACAGCAAGAAAACCTATGGCAAATGATTGGGCATGACGGTATCACTATGCAGACCTTGGGGAGAAGTGAGGGTGGATTGTCTTCAATATCATGCAGACAGTCCTTACCTGGAATCCACAGAGAAAAAAAATAGCACAGCCAAGAACCACCCAGAGAAGAAACCCTTAAGCAGATCTGAAAAACCAGGGCTCCAGGGCGGAAAGAAAAGTCCAATGGAGAAGCAAGATTAATGGGCTTTGCTCTCCTCATCCTAGCTATAGGCCACAGTAGTATGTCCATAAAAGTCTTAAGGCTCATAGAGGTAAACCTGGTTTTGGTGGCATAAAGTGAAACAATTTGTCACTTTCCTGATAGGACGTTGGTCTATTGCAGTTTCCCTTTTGAATTCTCAGAGAAGAATTGTCACCCCCCTTTATCTCCTAGATTGAGTAAGGCAATCAGAGTAAAGTTTCTTCCCCAAAGAAAAACTGAAGCACCTGAAGTGTGACTCAAACCCACAACCCTAGCAATGGGAGGATCACAAAAACCCAATGATGTTTATCAGAAAGGTGTTCATGGAAAGAAAGTTACGGCATGGATCCAGGTATTATTGGCCCATATTTTTTCCTTGACAATGACGACAACACAATGACTGTCACTTCTGAGCTATACATTTCAATCCTTAACAAATTTTGGAGAGACCTTGATGATGCATGGGACCAGTTCAGAGGAAAAACCAATGGTTACAGCAAGATGGAGCTGCACCCCACACATCCAAAGCGGTCAAGAAGTGGCTAAATGAGCACTTTGGGAACAATGTAATCAGTCGTGGTACCCATCACACCTGGTCCAGTCATAGCCCTGATTTGTCTCCCCTTGATTTCCATCTTTGAGGGTATCTAAAGGACTGAATGTGTGGAAGGTGTTTCAACACAACCCTGAACCTTTGAGATGAAGTCATTGGTCATGTGAGAGAAATTAATGTTGACCAATGCCAACATGTCATTGACCACTTCATTGATTGTCTGAAATTATGCATTTTTTAAAAAGGGGGTCACATAGAACAACTGCGGTAACTTTTCTAATTATGAACATTTTTGTTTTTAAATTCAAAATGAAATGGCCAGACTTACTGACAAAAAGACCAACAGACTATGCGTGTAATATTACAATGTCAAAATAGAAAACAATCATATAGCAAAGTAAGAGCGATATAGAAACAAAGGGTTAGAGAGTTGATGGTGGGATTTCCATTCCATAAGGAATCCACAGGGGTCAGAACCATAAGAAAAACTGAGAAAATCCCAAAAAATCAAATTTCCATATTACCGCCGGGATTCGAACCCAGGACCATATGCACACAATGTGAATGCTATGATGCCTCTAACATAAGAACAGCAATGTTATTGAAGATGTAAACGTTTAGAGGGGGGTGGGGGGGGCATTTGGCATTTATGTGACACAACTATACGACATTCTTGAAAACTTTATCTATATCGTTATCATAATACTACATGGTCAAACAAATCTTGACAAAGTATGCAGCAGTCTTTACTACTCTGGCCTGGAGAAGACGATTTTGAAATTGAATTGATTGTAATCCATGATTTGTCAACTCAAAGACTCTTTCCAATGAGCTTGGATTTCTGCATTTACAGTGCAGTTCAAAGAAACTAGTGACATGAACAATGACAGTAAAAAGTAAGCATTTGCCCCGTATGAAGACAAGACAAGTATAATTCAGTTCTTTCATTTTATGACCACAATAACTGGTATCATTCAAATGGCATGAAGTTATGGCATTATTTATCCAAACAATATTAGTTATTAGTGCACACTTCTGCTAACTGCAAGCATGTGTATTGTGACGGCGCAGGTAAACCAGTGGAGTTCACTGACCGCCGCTTGTGGTATTTCGTTTGCCCAGCTAAGTAAGTTATCTGATGGTAAACTACTGCGTCCTAAGAAACTCTTTTCTAAAAGAACACTTTTATCCTTTCATGTTTTAAACATAATATACATACCTGTTCAATTTGATTATAGATTTTCAATGTTATTTCAAGCTTTACCAAAAAAATCAATCAAAATAAAATAAAATAAAATAAACATCTCAAAAGTAAATTTTCCCCCTTACCTGATAATCAGTTGTACTATTGACAGTTAAAGCTTGATAATTCCAGCGTTCTCCCATAGCATTTGATATCCTGAGCAATGCTTTTGCAGAAACTCCTATGTTTAGCAATACAGTCAGTGTGCTTGGAGCTGGGAAAGAAAACGCTCTGTTGAATTACAGTGGCTACTGGCTAAATTGATGAAAATGTCTCAGGAGATATAATCAAGAAGAAAACATTGGTAATTTAATTATATATTGATTATAACAACAATAGTGACAACAACAATGATAATAATAATAATAATAATAATAATAATAATAATAATAATAGTAATGATAATAATAAGAGTAATAAGAGTAATAATAATAATAATAATCATCATCATCATCATCGTCTTTCTTTCTTTATCATTTCCTGGTTTACCTTTTCGTGTCAGGTATAATGATAATGATAGTAATAATAATAATGATAACAATAATAATTATCATTATCTAATATAATTATTTAAAGTCATGCCAAATCTTCTATTAAGCCTGGCAACTTTACGACTGTCTGTAGTTTGAGAATAATCAACATAAACGAAGCAAGAACAAGAAAATGTTAAACCCCTTTTGGTTTTTGTTTACTGTTGTGAATAACAATAAGGGTGTAGCCAGTGTAATGTATTATAATGTCCATTTAATTCAATAACATTATAGGCTTATAGCCACAACCCTCTCTTTATCTGTCTTGCACTCTTACTATTAGGATTGAATACTGCATTGTATGTGCTGATCACTCATGGCCTTCCCTTATCCCAACACCTCCTATAATAAAATCAATCTCTATTCAGAATTCATGTGAATCTGTTGGCACTTTTTTTCTCTATTACCTTTTCCATCACATACTCATATTTATATATAACAACATTACAGCCAGTGTCTTAACACTGACCAAACCATCGGTTTTGCAGTCACTACATTGGCTTCCGGTGAAGAAAAGAATTGACTAGAAGATAGCCTGTCTCTCCTACAACTGTATACACGGTTCAGCCCCTGACTATCTAAAATGCTTCGTTCACTCCCCAAAATGAATAAATGTCTTTCCAATTTCCCTTTTTTTTACGTATAAAAACAATGTTTGTTGCTCTTGAATGGATCAATTAGTTAATGATTAGAGAATAAAACATTTTTTTGATAGTTCCATTCATGAACAGAGTAAAATTACATCATTGTTCTTTGAGTACAAGTACCATACAGTGTTGTTATTGTTCATGCTTCAAATAGAAAAGTTCATTTACCCTTTACCTTTGATGAGATTGATCAAAAGGTAAATTCTAGTTGGAGTTGAGGATTGAATAAAAGAACAACTATTCAAAATTTTACTTTGTATTGGTAACAATAACAATCTTGAAAAACTAAGCAGCCACAAAGTCTGAATGCCAAATCTAGTGAAATGTTGATGTAAATGTGACTACCCTAAGAGAAATGATTTAGTTATCAAAGGTCAATTCATTGGTTTGGTGGAAACAAACAAGAAAAAAATAACACAGTGATTTTTTCCATTCTAAATTATTACTTCCTCTCCCGCCAATCTTGTAGAACCAGAATGAAAAACAAGTCTGTCCAGTTTTTGATGGTTTTAAAAAAGGACTATCCAAATAGTTCTTTGCAATGTTTTGACGGTTTGCCAAATATGCTGAATCAGCTACCATGTAGAATCCTGTTGGTTTGAAGAAAAAAGAAGAAATTGTTAGCAACAAATTCATTCATTCTGATAGAATTCTACAATATATAAAAGTGGGAGCACTAAATGGTGACAATGGGAAGATATCTTAATAACTGACTTTCAAAAACTTTTTTGTTGAGTAAAGACAAAGGAACATAATCTACGCAGGTTTTTGTTCTCTTTGTTAGGTAGGGATAATTTTTCCCTTCTTTCATAAAACCATCCTAGATATTGATATTCATTAGTTATGTTCATTTTTCTACCTTTATAGACAACTAGAACTTTTCAGGGGGAATGCTGTTTTAAAAAAAATATTATTACAGATCTCACAGTTAGAAAAGAAATCACATTTACTGAACTCAATTCATGTTTATATTACCATAGAGTTACACTGAATTCAAAGTATGAAATATTTCCTAAAAAATATCAGTTGCCTCTCACCTTTTCCTGTTTTTGTTGTATGATCTACTGGTGGTCCTCCATTTCCATTCTCATAGAAACCACTGTTCCTCTCCCACTTCAACTTGCCGTTAGATGAAACCCTCATATAACCACAATCATTTCTTTCAAAATCACAAGATCCTGGGTTAGGACACTTTCCTGGATATATCTCAAAGTCATCTATAAAGATTGGGATTTGACTTGCGGCAAGAGAAGAGGCTTCAAAAACAATCTGAAATAAAGCCAAATATAGTATAAAAAAGGAACAACATTGTCACATAATTAAATTCTTGCTAATTTTCATTCATTTATTTAAAACACTTTGCTCCATAAGAAGATACCAGAAAAATTCTTTATCCCAGCCAGTTGGCATGATAATATATAAAGGGTGAATAAAAACTCTACTATGTTGAGTCAAAAAAGATAAATATTATATAAACCACTTAAGATTTACTAATGGCTTATACCGCCACCCAACAAAAGCACAAGCAAAACATTTGTTTTATGAACTGCCCTTACAAACTGATTTGTGGAATCTGTCTCTAATTTTCCAGGAAAAACAAACGCATCACACAAAATACTGTGAACAAGAAAGGCTTGTCACAAATTTTGAAGCCATTTTCTCAAGAATGCAGATATGTGGCTGTGCCCTTGTTCAGAAGTAGAGCATATCCACAAAATTAATCATGCTCTATGCACTTTACCATGTATAGTTTACCCCTGTGACATGATTTTAGATGGCCGCGTGACGTACCTAAGGTGATGCTAATAATAGCTGATTTGCTCATGGGTGTTTTCAATTCAATTCAATTCAATTCAAATTCATTTATATATATATATATATATATATATATCCTTATTTACAACGCATTTCTTTAGAAATAGATGAAAAAGAATGCATATTTTTTTCTGTTACATATTCATTAGAGAGAATATGAAACAAAACTTTAAGAAAAAACAACACAAATGTCAGATTACTTGATAGTCAGCCTTAGGTTTGAAAGTTCTTGAAACATAGAACCAATGATATGTTTTATGTTCCCATTTGAAAATGTTCACGCCATTCCCGGTATCTCCTTTGTACTTGATATAGACAATCAAATCTCCAGCATTACCAACAGCAGCATAGTAAAAAAAAGTAAAACACATCGTCGCCTGCATTTTTCTGTAAATTGGACTGATCAGTGTTGTTTTGGTATCTGATCCCAGACTGCTTGCATCAAGTAGGAGGGCATGACCTTCATATAAAGATAAAGGATAGAAAAATCTTTAAAATGATATAACACACTTTTCCTTATCAGCCTCTGTCTTTCAAGCAATGAAAAAGAAGAAGAAGAAGAGGAGGAGGAGGAGGAAGAGGAGGAAGATGAAAAGGAGGAGGAGGAGGAGGAGGAGGAGGAGGAGGAGGAGGAGGAGGAGGAGAAACCAAAAAAAAAACATGCTCAGAGTTGTTTTGTTTTTTAATTTCTGGTTGCAAAGATTTTTAATTTACCTTTCAGAAGAAGAAGAAGATGATGACAGGAGGAGGAGCAGGAGGAAAAAGAAGAGAAGAAGAGAAAGCTTCCGTCTCATTGAATAAAGAAAATATTATTTTAATCAAACGTAAATATTTTTCATGTTACTGTTGTCAAAGTCAGTTTTTATTTCCAGGATCACTGTGGTAGAATCCATCTCTTTCCACTTGGATTTGCAAGTGAGTGGACAAGAGGGCCAGGAGATTATCTTGTCATCCTAAAAACTTGATACATATTAAAATCACAAAACTAAAAAGGTTCTGTTTATGAATCTTGTCTTTAAATAATAATGGTTAGTTTTGCACCCTTGGCAACTCATTATGGGTTATGCAAAAGGATGGACCTCCGGTATATAAAACAAACTCAAGAGGATTTGATTCCATAAGGAATCCACTGGGTCAGAGCCATAAAAACTGCAAAGGAAAAAAAGTCTCTCCACCAGGATTTGAACTCATGACCTTTTGTACAAGGCAAAAGCATTACTGCTATGCTATGACACCCCTCTGGTCTGAAAGATATGGAATGGACAGAGTATACCTGCTGCATATTTTCAATGAAAGCTCACCTCTGTTTGTGTTTAATGTATGATCTTTAGGTGGGTAGTAACTTATGTTTGAGGCTTTCACTGTCTTCCATGATGCTGATGCACTTTGATATCCACAGAGTCCAATTTCAAAATCGCATTCAGCTAGAAAAAAAAAGTAAAATGTTTTGTCTAATATCCATCTCAATAGATGACATACTTCTCACTTTTTCACTTTCATTATAGTAATGTTTTGATCTCTTACATTTTATCAACCTCTCCTTAGTGACCCACCTTGTTGCAGTGGAGAGGCTTGAGTGGTCTAATGATTTTGAGGGCTATACCAAACAGGTACAACCATATTGGGAAAGCATCAAATGAAGATCCAGACTAAGAGGTCATAGGGTCTGGTAAGTGGCCCTGAGGTGGCAACCCCACTACTTATCTAGGGTACAGTGAAGTAATCCCCTACTTGCCAAAAAATCAAATGGATTCAAAGTAAAAGTCAGGTATTTGACTCAAGGATTGATTACATGGTGATGACTCATGCATGGAAAAGGACAATAAATATTAGAACATGTAATACAAGATCCATCGATGGTAAAGAAATAGAGTTAGTAACTGAAGTCAAAAAAATATAAAATAGATATTTTAGGAATAACAGAAATTAAGGCCATGGAATGGAGAACTTAGTTAACCAAATGCTTGTCTACTTGGGTGTCAATACTAATAATACATAAATGGACCAGAGTTTCAAACGATAGGAATAAATTGAAGGGGAGCAGACACTACAAAAAAAAGCATGAAGCAATGTTGGAAAAAGTTTAAGTGCCAGAAAAAAACACAGAAAAATAGCCATAGAAGAAAAGTGGAAAATCAACAGTGGGAATCAAACCCACAACACAGTGTATGATAACACCGCCTAGCCAGACACAGAGGCAATGCTCTCACCAACTGGCTATTTTTCTGTGTTTTTCTGGCACTTTTCTAGCCTTGCTAGAAGATAGGAATGAAAAGTCAATGATAGATTACAGGATAGTTAGTGGCCATCTGTTTTATAATACTAATGACGTCAGAGTTCAAAGAGGAGCAGAAATATATAGTAATCACTTTATAGTTGTTGGGAATTCAACTTAGCTCTTAAAACCAAACCTAATAAACAGAAAGAACAAAAGAGATACAAGATAAGAATAGAAGCATTGAGAGATATAAATACCAAAAGCAATTTCAAAAACATAATTAAACGAAAAATGAAGACAGGCAGACAGAAGCAGATATAGCAGATGTAGAAAGTATCTGGTCAATATATAAGAAAGCAATTACTGAGAGTGCATATGAAGCCTGTGGAAGAAAAGTTATACGAGTAGGAGGCAATAATAAAAGGACTGCTTGGTGGAATGATATAGTAAAACAAAAAGTCAAAGCAAAAAAGGACGCATGGAAGAAATACTTGACAAGTAAAAGTAGTGAAGACATGGAAGCCTATTAACTAAAAAGGAAGGAAGCTGAGGATGAAGTTAGGAAATCCAAGCAACAACAGTGGGAAAAATTTGGAGAAAAGTAATTGATAAATTTCAGAGAAAATCAAAAACTGTTTTGGAGAACTGTAAAGAGGTGTAGGCGAGGAAGTCAGTGTCCAATAAAACATGTTAAGAATAAACAAGGAGATGTGATTAAAAATAATGATGAAATATTAGAAGTGTGGAGAGAATACTTGAAGGTCTACATAACCCAGCCAACTTAACTAATATAGAATATACAGTGAACCAATAACAATAACAGTCCTAATGAAACTGGTAATTCTGTTAATAAAGGAGAAATAACAATGGCAGAACTTATAAGTGCAAAGAAGAAAATAAAATTTGACAAAGCCATGGGTGCAGGTGGAATTTACCCAGAAATGATAGTTAACCAGAAATAATAGTTAACCAAAGTATAGAAGCAGACAAAGTATTACTTTAACTATGCCAAGCAGCTTATAAGACTAAAATGGTACCAAAAGATTGGAAAATGAGCATAATAATCCCTACTCATAAAAGTGGATCCACATTGCAATGTGAAAACTATAGAGGAATGTCTTTACTAAGTGTACCAGGAAAAGTCTATGCTAGGATCTTAGAAAATAGGCTCAGAAATGGAGTAGAGGATAAACTTTTAGAGTATCAAAGTGGATTTAGACAGAGAAGAAGTTTACAAGACCATAATATGCATACACTCAGCAATTAACTGAATCAACACGTAGATGTGATAAGAAAGTTCATGCTTGCTTTTTTAACTGATAAAAGGCATTTGATTCTGTGAAAAGGAAAGAGTTGTGGGAAGCCCTCAAAGAACATGATGTCAATAACAATTTGGTAGGAACAATAACATCGTTTTATGTTAATCCTAAAAGTTCTGTCCAGGTTGCAGGTAAAACAACAAATGAGTTCAAGTTTGGCCTTAGGCAGGGTTGCATCCTTAGTCCATTGTTGTTTATAATACAAATAGATTCGATATCAAAGCAATGCAGAAGTATGAGGCCATTAAAAGTGGGAATGTGGAAATTAAAACCAGTTCAACTAATAATGTTCGCATTTGCAGGTGACTTGGTGACATTAGGAAAAACTTAACAAGATCTACAGCACAACTTAAATAGACTCAACAGGGAATTAAAGAAAATAGGTCAGAAAATAAATTCAAAGAAAACAAAGAAAAAGCTGATTAATAGAGAACCAAATAAATATGAAATCAAATGAGAAGGAGAGGTATTAAAACAGGCTGATAGCTATAAATATCTAGGAGTAATGATCAAGTGAAATGGTTGAAAGAAGAAATAAATCAGAGAATCAGCAAAGCAGGAAAGGTATATAGCCAACCTGGAAATTCTTTTATTGGTAAGGCAGAGCTAACAACCAAAACAAAAATGTAAATTTTTCACTCAATTTATTGCCCAACTTTGATATATGGAAGTGAATCATGGATAAAAGCAAACTACAGGCAACAGAAATGAAATTCCCAAGAAGATCAATATGCAAAACAAAGAGAGATAAAATTAGACGTTCTAGAATCAAGGAAGAAGCAAAATCTGAAATTCTGAAAAAGAAAATAGAGAAAAATCAATTGAGATGGTTTGGACACATGAACAAAATGAAATATGGCAAAATTACTAAACAAATACTAGAATGTAAACAGCAAGAAAAACTACCTAGAGGTACGCTAAAGAGAATGTGGCAGGATGCAGTTTCAGAAAAAAAGAAAAAAAAAGAGAATCTAGGCTTGTAGAGGCAGAGTTTATCAGGCATAAACCTTATACTGAAAGGTACTAAAGGTTATTGAAGAAAGACATTTTATCAATAGCCCCATTGCCCAAGTCTTGACGTGGTGGGGTAGCATGCATACTTAGATCTCACTACAAGATGGAACCTCATCTTTACTCATGAATATATGTCTTCATGGTCTCTTACTATTGCCTAGCAGGAACACATTTTCTTTCATGATATTTATCTTGTTCATACTTATTACATTTTATTTATAAGTTACTTGCTACAATATGCTGTGACAGTATAAAAGATAGATTAAAAGTAAGCTTTGTTTTGACACAAAACTTTACTATGAACACATATCAGACATATCAATCTAGTAAGAAACACTGACTCACAAATGAGTGCTAAACCTGGCCTTACAAATAGTAAGAGTTTAAGAGACATAAGTTGTATCACCCTTAATTGAAGAGTTTGCAAGCAAAAATGGGTCATTGATCAGTTTTGAGAAAAACAACCAACAAAAAAAGAAAATTTCAATAATATTGGTGAAATAATAAAAGAACTAAAAATCCATAAATCTCATACGTCTTGTTGGGCAAGCAGCAGTTGTCAGTTGTAGATCATCCAAAGCAATATCTCCCTTTTCACGCTCACCAGGCACACCAGCATGAATCTGGACCTAAATCAGGGAAGTATATTATCCCCCAAAAATATTACAGTCATTTTCTTTGCTGCTGCTGATATATGAAACTGTCAAAGTTTAGGAAAAGGAGAAGCAGAAATCTCTGATGGTCAACAATAAAATGGCATTTTGATTCCATTTCAGATAGAATTGGTGGCATAGTCTCAAAATGTGTTTGTTTGCTTTGAGAGAGAGAGAGAGAGAGAGAGAGAGAGAGAGAGAGAGAGAGAGAGAGAGAGAGAGAGAGAGAGAGAGAG